>BLKM01009392.1:199997-216969 GCA_013340265.1 Coptotermes formosanus | reverse complement strand
AGGGAAATAATCGCTGTTTGTTCTGAGATCCACACAAAACACATAAACACACTGTGTGGGCAGAACGTAGAATTGTTGAATGTTAAAGATTCAGTCCGTACCTCGCAGTAAACACACTCCGTCTCGGTTATAAAACCAGTCAGTTAATGCTGTATAGGGAAATAATCGCTGTTTGTTCTGAGATCCACATAAAACACATAAATACACTGTGTGGGCAGAACGTAGAATTGTTGAATGTTAAAGATTCAGCCCGTACCGCGCAGTAAACACACTCCGTCTCGGTTATAAAAACCAGTCAGTTAATGCTGTATAGGGAAATAATCGCTGTTTGTTCTGAGATCCACACAAAACACATAAATACACTGTGTGGGCAGAACGTAGAATTGTTGAATGTTAAAGATTCAGTCCGTACCGCGCAGTAAACACTCCGTCTCGGCTATAAAAACCAGTCAGTTAATGCTGTATAGGGAAATAATCGCAGTTTGTTCTCAGATCCACACAAAACACTCTGTGTGGGCAGAACGTAGAATTGTTGAGTGTTAAAGATCCAGTCCGTACCGCGCTGTAAACACACTCCGTCTCGGTTATAAAAACCAGTCAGTTAATGCTGTATAGGGAAATAATCGCTGTTTGTTCTCAGATCCACACAAAACACATAAACACACTGTGTGGGCAGAACGTAGTATTGTTGAGTGTTAAACCTGGCGGTACGTGCAGTAACCGCTGGACTGTAGAGGGTCGAGTGACTTCGTGTGCACTGGGCAGTCCGGACCCCACCCCATACCTCAGGAACTAACGTTTTTTAAAATAAGGGTTTAAGTGATGATTTATATTTCGGTCGTTCGGCTTGTGACACCGTGCGGTCTGGTAAGTACGTGCCGACGTTACGGGGGAACGTAGTGCTTTATTCTTCAGGGCGAAATGTTTATACTGCCAGACTGCAGGTACTGTGTGTGTCGCATCCAATTGAATCGTTGCGCGTGATGAATTACAATAGACCAGGTGGCAGACAGAGTGATGGTGGATCGTTTTAAGGGACCGTCTTAGAAGTTGAATGAAACCGAAGAAAAGCTCGCCGGGGTTGGCAGCCTGTGAGTCAAATTCGAGTCCGGAGTCGCTCTCGTACAGCGTCCTGTTGCTGACCGCTTTGATCAGATAGCAGTTAGCACTGCGCGTGGCTGTTCCTCGCCAGATGGGTGAGGTACAGGTAAAAGACACGCCTTTAAGTTATATGGATGAGTGTAGGTAGAGCTCCATGCATTCATAACTTCGGCACTGGATGGAAGTCAGTGGGCAGGTTCACTGGGCCCCAGAGCTGGTGTGGACACTGGATAAGAGAAGGCTGTCGGCTCTTCTGGGATTGGAACCCCGATCGTTCGGTCTTCCACTATAGTTCGCTCTCTCCGTCTTCACATTAGTTGGTTACTGTCTACCAAACTGCACGGCGTCACGTGCCGGTGGCCTTTACAGTCATTGTGCCTACGTGGCTACCCCGAATGCAGGCTCGCGCCGCGGTGTTGGCAGTGCGCGGGCCGCGCGTTGTCATCCCCGCGGTGAGTGTTGCGAGAGTTGGGGACACTCCCGTGAGTGTGGCAGTCGATAGCGACAGTGAATTGTGTGCGGTGCGCTTGGATTGGTGACCTGCTGGCCTCAATGGAATGTGCCTAGCATGTAAATGTTGCATCGGTGTTTGCTGCTGTCCCCCCCCCCCCCCTCCCCCCAAGACTCCTTTCCAGCGGGTATTTTGAACACGTTCCAAGTTGTCGTATCAATAGACGCAAATCTCGGCAAACCGGTTTGGCGACACTTTTTTTGCTTTTTATGCAGTTTAGCTGGCAGAAACTGACCCGTGTCTAACAGGTAGTAATTGGACATCAGGTGTCCGGAACCGACCAGACCACTTGCGCTCTTAATAGCACGTGTTTGCCTCCAAGATTGAAACTGCTGACGATCAGACGAAGGCGGATGACGAGCTGTGCATGTAGAAGGCATGGAAGGCGGTAGGGAGCCAGACCTAGGTGCAGAAGGGGCAGTAATATTCAACTGGACACTAAGGAGGATGGGGACCAACAGCAGGCTGTACCGTCATGTAACAGACTGGCTGAGCAACTGTTAGCTTCTGAAGGAGGTCTGTCCCATTTAGTGATTTGGATCCTTCTTGGAAGCAGCTTGACTAGTCCACCTCCTCCCAAGAGCAGAGCCTTTCCTGAACAGCTGATAGTTGCTCAGACGGCGATAAGTACCCAGGCTTTGTACAGAACCCAGGGTTCGCCACTGATCCCGTTGATTTAATTACCCTAATAATAGTTCAAGCCATAAAGCCTCTTGATTTGCCGTTTTCTCCCGTCTCTCTTGTAAGTACTTGTTGCAAAGGATGCCCCTTTTATAGTGGCACCGAGCAGGGCAGCTTTATCGCATATAAAGCCTGCATCCGCCGGCATATCCCGTGGCACCTGCGGTGCTGGAGACGTAGGACAGACACTCTGTAGTACGCATATTGGTATTGTTAATGGGGTAGGTATTAAGGTTACAGTTGTGTGACCTGTGCCACCCTCTAGTTTTGTAAATGGTTACAGGCGTTTCGGAGTACCTTGATGTCTCATGATCAGGGTCGAATATTGCAGCAGATTCCTCCAAAACTGATGCGTCTGTCTTCTATGACCTCGATGCCGTCGGAGGCAGCAGGTTACTCTGAAACGTCGGTACCTTGCACCAAAGTATATGGTCCCACATCTCAGAGGACCGTAATCTGTGCCCTGTTCCGCCAAGACGTCACTGGAATAATCGGAAACACGGGGCTAGTAAACTCCGAATTTCATCCGCGAAGCTGTTTCTTCGAAAGGTATCCGCAGGTGGGGCACGCGCCTTCAGACAAGGTTTGCCAGCTCTGATTTCCTAGGCCGCTGTTTGAAGGGGTACGGAATTGTTAGCCTGTTCGGTGCTCCCGCTTGTTTTCGGCCGGCCATGCACTGACGGTGTTCTGCCAGCTTGCTGTTGCGGGTCAAATCGACGCGATGTGAGAACCCTTGGTACGTTCCGTCAGCTGTTGGCGTAGGTCGGGCCAAGTATGTATGTGTTAGCAAGGTCGCTGTCGGCGGGGGTTAAGGGGGGGTTTGTGGCTGAACATCGCGCTTGCTGTGGCCAGGCGCGAGGAATGTCAGAGGGCGTTCTTTACGAGAGACGTAAAACATTCCGTAGCGTTCTCTTCCCGACGCATGAAATGAATTTGCAGGATCGTTTCGGGAGATGCCAGGTGCAAAGTTTTGGCCTGCTGATGGCGTTTGAACTCATCCAGTCAGTACAGTGACTTTCCTACGGACTGGACGACCATGGTGTCGGGGCTCGATTCCGGGCAGCGCCCCTATCGCGTGTAGGGCTCAACCAGGTGTGGGTGGTGTGCTGTTGTGAACGCGGTGATGAACTTGCGGGTTGCATAAAATGCGGGGAATTTCTTGACTAGCTGAGGAACTGTAAGCTTCTCAAGAAGGACTGTGCTGCATGCTGCATGAGTGAGCGAGTTGGTAGTGTAGACTCTGTGTGTAACACCGTGGGCTGACAGTGGTCTCTGGTTCCTTGCCGGTGAGTCACACAAGCTGCATGGCGTATCGCCGCCAGTCCTCAGACAACACACTTCACGTATGTGCGGCCATTGTCTGTCCGACTCCGATGCTTGTGACGAAGCTGCCATGTAGTGCAGCTCGCATTATTGTATGTTGAATTTAACGCGTGTGCTGAGGTAGCGAGTCCGTTAGCGGCATTACAACATTTCGACGTTGCCCGTCTGTGGCTGTTGGGGTGATCCTTCTACCGATTGCTCTTATTATTGACACTGGTGTGACAGTGTTACCAGTATGAACGGTACGGACGTGACACGTTCGCGGAAAGAAAAAGGAAATATGGATGGGGCGTAGAGTAATAGCGCCACTCATTCTTAAACTGGGCGCTTTGTGATGGCTAGTGGTCAGCTTTATGCCTCGACTGGCTTATCCCCCGGAGAAGAACCCCGGTAACAACTGAATAAGGGATTGGGTGGGTCTCGTAGCTTGTTTGGGACGTCGTCCCCCAACCGGCATTCGATCTCCGGATCGTCCAGTCCGTAGCGTAGTCGTTGTAGCGACTGAGGTATCCCGGCCCCCCTCCTCCTCCTCCTCCTCCTCCTCCTCCTCCTCCTCCTCCTCCAACAACAACAACAACAACAACAACAACAACAACCAGCAATCAGCATATACCCACCGTGCAGTATCTTGTCCTAGACGCAGCGGTTCCCCAAGCTTTCATGTGTGTGACCTTAAAGTAGCAACCAGTATGTGACCCCCGACCCTACCGTGGGAACGGCAACAGTCAGCGATACTTACCGTGAACGGACGGACGGACGGACGGACTGATCACTTGCTTCTAAATGAAAACTTGTGGAATACTGAACAGGTGGAGCGTTACGTAAAGTGAACAGAACAGTAATGTAAAAAATTTCGTGTCTGCTGCAGTATGTTTAAAGTTAATAAACACAGATACGATAATAACAAATTTCGATCAATCAGTTTTAATGTAGATAAAAATTTGGATTTTTCATAATTATCCGAGTTCTCCATAAAACCCCCTCGCGATCGTACGTCACGACTCCCCGCCACCCCGTGTTGGGTCGCGACCTCAGGTTGGGAACCACTGCCACAGACCGGTACTAGCATCAGGACGTCGTGAGGACGCCTGCGTAATAATAATAATAATAATAATAATAATAATAATAATAATAATAATAATTAAGTCCGTGGATCAGAAGCCTTCTTGAGAAGCTAACAGTTTCTCAGCTAGTCAAGAAATTCCCCGCATTTTATGGAACCCGAAGGTTCATTACCGCATTCACAAGAGCCCGCCACCTGTCCCTATCCTGAGCCAGCTCAATCCAGTCCATACCCCCATCCCACTTCTTGAAGATCCATTTTAATATTATCCTCCCATCTACGCCTGAGTCTTCCAAGTGGTCGCCTTCCCTAAGGTCTACCCATCAAAATCCCGTATGCACCTCTCTTTTCCCCGATACGTGCTACGTGCCCCACCCATCTCAATCTTCTAGATTTGATCACCCGAATAATATTTGGTGATGAGTACAGGTCATTAAGTTCCTCGTTATGTAGTCTTTTCCACTGCCCCGTCACCTCGTAATAATATAACAACAACAACAACAACAACAACAACAACAACAACAACAACCAGCCGCGCACAGCCGCATCACAAGAAAGTGTTCAGAGAAGCCGCATGAACAGAAGAACACGTGGGTGTGCAGTATTCGTTGTGTGATGCGCCTGTGACAGCGGTGTAATGGGGTGTCTGTGTGTGTGTGTGTGTGTGTGTGTGTGTGTGTGTGTGTGTGTGTGTGTGTGAATCTGCGATACACTGTGTGTTTATCTGAACCCCAGCACCTGGCTGGGCGAGGCCCGTGGGAACTGGGTCACGGCGTTCCCTCTGTGTGGACCAAAGGGATTGCGATGACAGTCGGGTCTGACGGTTAGTCCGCGCCTTTGAGTGAGACTGTCACAGTACTGGGGGCCGGGGTAGCTCACTCGGTACAGCGCCTCGTTTTGGGCCGGACGGGCCGCGGTTCGAACACCGGTGGGGGCAGGACAGCTTCTCTTCTCCGTACCTGTCCAGACCGGCCGTTGGGGCACCGGGACCCGCGGCCGGGGCGCAGTGTTGACGGCTCACCCCCACCAAGCGCCGAGGAGCACCTCCGTACTCCCCGCCTGTGTTATGAGGATGGCGTTACTGTCCCTTGTCTGTCTGCATGGCAGTACAAAACTAGTTGGCAGACTCGCGACACCTCTGTTGTTGACTGAGTGGTGTTATCTGCGCAATAGCAGGAGGGGGGGGGGGCGACTCGCCTGCCGCGTGGTGTCACGGAACTTCGAAATCCCGAACATCGAAACCACGGTATGTAGAACGCGCTTAGTGAGGGCATGTCGTTTAATGTTATCAGCGTGTGTGCGCTAGCTGTGTAGTGCAGTATTAGGCGTGAACTTCGCGTTATTTATCTGAAGACAGGCGCCGTTGTTGTTGTGGGATGGTCATTCTTTGATATATTTGACACCCAGCAGTCCCGCCCACATCTCTGCTAAGGGGTGTCACAATTGTAATGTCAAGTATGTCACCGTCGATGGAGTGTCCAAACCTCGCGATATAATTGGGCCGTTTAAATGGGCATTTAGTTAGACCAAATATCAGTGTTCGTCTGTCACCATACTTGGCACGCACGGACGCACGCACCTTCTGGAGACCATTGCTTGACGTAACCCGGGACTGAGTACTGCAGAGCGGGCTGTGTCAGGACGTTTCGGGCGATTGTATGCCTTCATGTGCAGTGTCACGCAGTCCAGCACTCGTGAAGCTAAGGCGTCATGTTCGTTTGAAACGTCGGGGACCACACCCAGCGATATAGCTGCATGTCGCTGCTGGTACTAGTGCCTCCTGCTGACAACCAAATGTTAACAGGCTGGGCAGCCTTACTTAGCGGAAATTCCTCGCGCAAGGGATAGAGGGCGGCAGTACTTCAGGACCGCGTGTTCGTGGCCCGTTGCACACACAGTCATGTTACCTGGCTGCGCTTTTGTCTGTCCGTTCCTGCACCACTCATGTTTCGCTGCATCGTGCCTGCCTTATCGTACAATCGACGCTCCACCGTCAACGTGTTCCTGCTGAGAGGAGTGTCAGATGTGTGTCAGATTCTGTTGTGCTGATCCCGTCGTCGTTATGGATTAGAACGCCAGGCAAAAGTTCCGAAGACAGGTCGGCGTTAGGGAAGCAATTCGCGGCAAGCCGTGAGGCGGTCGGTATTGCAGCCTCGACTTTTCCCGATAACATGTGGGCAGCAGTACATCGTGTTCCATCAAGCTATGTTTAGAGGTTCACACGGTCCGTACTGAGTGAAAACGATTTTGTAGTGTCTGTCAGGGGCTGTAATGTATGTAATGGCGGAACAGTTGGGGGGGGGGGGGGGGCAGTATTGGCGGAGACCTGGTTGGGGAAGGGGTTGTCAGGTTGTACCGTTGCTTTGACAGCGTGCTCATATTGGTGTTCTGGTAGTGGCTTGTCTCTGATCTTACGTTGAGGCCACTGAAAGAAGTCCCATGGATCACCATTCCTCCACGCCCTCTAGGTTTCACATTCCATTGCTAGCAACCGGCGATTTGGGCTGGCTGACAGGTAACGGGCCGTGGAGGGGGATACACCAGTCACTTGAGTGCTGGGAGCCTTGCATGCGAATGTCGTTTAATAAATATACACAAATTCAGTAGTCGAGGTCTGCGTCTTCTAGGATGTTACGCAGCATTGGTAGTTACGTACCGACTTTTCGGGAGAACCTATCAGTCCCGTTCTCGAGGATCAAGAAGTCCAGCAAGTCCAGGTGTCGGACTTCTTGACCTCTCAAGATGGGACCCATAGGTTGTGCCGAAACATCGGTACAGAACTGCCACTCAACGCTGCACAGTACCCCAGAAGAGGGCAGATCGCATCTGCGTCGCGGCGGAAGCTTGAAATCACGCAGATCCAATTCCCGGCTAAGCGACGCCCGTAGACTCCGGCTGATGCTGTCTGTACAAGTAACCGCTGTTTGGCCCGAGACACGTACGGAGCACGTGAGTGCGCCTTGTGGACGGACTGTGAGAGGCGTTTCGTGTCACTGCAGGTGGTGCGTTAGCTACCGCTGTCTTGTGGCGGTCTTGAATCAGTCGTGTGGCCTTGTTCTTTCGTTGAACACTCGCGTTGATCGTATCTCCAGTAGCAGCATCGGGGTGTCCCGCCATTCACACGGTACTGGTATCCGGGCCCTGCCAGTAGCCGACGGCACTGTGTCGGCCGCCCGCCCACACACACACACACACACACACACACACACACACACACACACACACACACACACACACCCCGTGCTGCCCGCCGCTCGAAGGGAGAGATGCGCGGGTAATTTGTTCCTGTTAATAGATCGGCAATCACTACGAAGAGTAAAGAGGTGCGCCGTGCAATATAGCGCTTCGTTTCTGATGAACACAACAGTTGTGTTTATCCCTACCCGTTCTCCACTTTTCAATTCCACTCTCTCGCTCTGTATCTCTCTCTGTTCTGCTCTTCGCTCTGTATCTCTCTCTGTTCTGCTCTGTTCGCTCCTTATTTCGTCATGGACACTAGCCGCAACACAGGTATCGGTGCGCGGTGTTGCCAAATGGTATGTTCCCCCTTTTCAGTCCGCTGGCCTTCTTTTAAAAGCAAGAAAAAGGAGCCCTGGGAGATCACGATGCCGCCTGTGTGCGTCCTCACTTGTAACGTCTAACCAGTCTGTGGATCTTCACAAAATTTCGTGTGCCATGTGTTGCTGCTATGAGAGGCCCACCCCACCCTCATTCTCTGCACTCGAAGCAATATGGCGGACGCAGAACTGCGTCGCATTTAGTGACACTGAATAGAGACGTGCAGTGTTGCATAGTGATGCAGGTCCGGCAGATGTGTTTTGTAGACATTCCATCCCCGTTCTGTTCTGGATCATCAAAGATGCAGTGCTGAGTGTGGGCAGAACACAACAGGCACATGTTTCGACCAAACGTGATCATCATCATCATCATCATCATCATCATGGCCCCAGGAAAGAAAAAATCTACGAACGAGTGGCCACTAAAACAGATGCTCACAGGCCGTCTCCCAAGAAGTGGCAACGTGATATCTGTGTTAGCATTTTAACCGCTGTCACTGTATTCGCTTTACCCCGGTCTTTTAAACAATTTTTAAACTTCCACAGTTGCAGTTATGCCACTTTTATTCCCAAGGCTATCGACCTTCGTTACGTGTATATTTTTATGTGATGTAGGTAAGGCATTGAGATCTCAGTCCCAGTACAGCTGTGTGTATATTTTGTGTTGTTTCCTGTGGCCAGCCTGCTGATGACCGTGAGCGGTCGAAACACGTAGCGGATCGGAACTGAGTGTGTTCTGTTTTGGCAGGATTTATTCTGCATCGTTGATTACGTTTGGCGTGATTTTGTTTGCGTGATGTCAGGTGGTCAGATCTGTTCGCGTAGTGTCTACTGTAGACGAGATTCAAAGGCGTGTGGCCGGAAGGGTCTCGTGAAATCTGCAGCGCGTACCGTAGGCCCCCAGTTTCAAGGCAGGCACGGACGGCTGGTGTCTGCACAGTGTATGGTTGGGCAGTGGGAACAGTCCGTGCGTAGTGCAGGTGAGGAGACGTGACGTCACAGGCAGTTCATCTGCTGTGGGCTGTGTGGTGCTTTGTGTAATGACACGTGGTGATGAGAGAACAGTGAATTGACGATCGTGGCCTACTTTTCATGTGCTAAAGCCGGTATACACGTAGCTCAGGTGATGTAGTGACGAGGCTAGGGAGTAGACGATTCGGGGTGCCATTTCCAGTGGGGACAAGAGATGTAGCCGTTCTCCAGCCCCTGTTCGGTGCGTAGTGGCAGTAAGCGTGATGTTGACCACTCGCCGCCGTCTGGCGCCGAGGTCAGGAGAGTAGCTGTGCCAGTTTCTTGGTGTGAGCAGGAGCTTTATCCCGGCACTTTCCCGGAAGGACTGAGAAGGACCACGGGAACACTCAGGAGACCCAGTATCGGGACGGGGGTGTGAAACCGGGACCTCGCGATTACATAGCAGAAGACTCTTCCCTGGATTGCGTCATCCGACGCGGCTCTGTGTTCAGAGAAATATATATTCGCGTGTTTTTTATGCACGTATTTATTTATTTTTTCTTCATATGTGTTAAGCAAACACAGTTGCTAAGCCTTGATTGTTTCCATGTTTCATCACTCAGATGTACAGAGCCATTGTTGATCAAATTTCATTTTGTAAGTTTATGCTGAAGTGTAAGTGGGTACAGCATTGTCCTTTGTGGCGCCCAGTTAACAGTGGCAGGGTCGTCATGAATTGGAAAGCATTTGGCAAAGCGGGCCGTGCCTTGAGGGAGTTACATCCCGGCATTTGCGTGGAGGGACTGGGGATAACCACGGGAACTTCAGAATCTGGCCTGTCCGGAATACACGTGTGGGCAGTTACCGCCACAGTAACCTGCCTCGTGGTCGTATGGTGGTCTCTCTCTCTCCACACATGTACACGGCGTCACGTTCCAGACGGTAGTGTTATGTCCATCGCCGTCAGAACGTCTGAGCACTCGGTTCAGTTCTGTCCACAGAACGACCTGCAGACGGGAGTCACAGCAGTGCAGAAGCGTGTGACAGTTTGAGTCACTGTCGGTTGTCGTTAGGCCCCTTTCACAAGGGCGACAGAGTCGCCGGCGACTGGTCTGCCAGCGACAGAAAATACATCGCAAGCATTGAGGGCTTTCATGCGGTCGCTTGTCTGCGTGAAGTCTCGCGTCCACAGAATTAGTCACCTTTCCTCTCTTGTCGCCCGAAGGCAGGGGGACTGACGGGAGACAGCAGAACCACGCGGCTGTTTGTGAGCTTTCAGACGGGCGACAGTCTGCGTAAAGTCTCCCGTCGACAGAATTTTGGGCGCTGCTTCTGTTTAACGTGGCGCTGTTACATGACAGCTATAGGACGTCTTTTCAGTCTGATAAGCCATAACGACACGCATGCTGGGCGGATGATAAGGCGCAAGGCACATGATCAGGGCGTTAAACCATGTGGTTTTGTGGTTGAAAACGTTTGGAATCTACTTGAGGCAGTGGGTCTGACAACCATGGAGCCGAGTCAGAGAAGCTTACAGTCGCCAAGCTAACGCAGGAATTCACCCCGTCTTATGTGCAGCCAGACGAGTTGTCACTGGGTTCACAACAGCCCGCCACAAGTCCTTATCAAAAGCCAGATTAGTCCACTCCACGCCATCCCACCATATCTGTCCGCGTGCTCCTGTTTTAGTGGCCCTGATCCAGTCTCGTGGCAGTATCCCAGCTTGATACCGTGTCCAGTCTCGTGGCAGTATCCCAGCTTGATATCGTGTCCAGTCTCGTGGCAGTATCCCAGCTTGATATCGTGTCCAGTCTCGTGACAGTATCCCAACTTGATACCGTGTCCAGTCTCCGTTTGAATGAATTTATCCGAGATCAAGATGTGAACTGGTGACATTTTATGATAGCCAGCCTTTTTTTTTCACAGTGAGCATGTTAGTCGCAAGAGCACCCCTTGTAGGCTGTCCATAACTGCTTATTCGCCGATTCCTTCCATATCTGCGGGCTGTCTCCACCATCCGCAAGGGGCGGGCGCGCGGACCGGTGTCCCTGTGTAGTACCCCCCCCCCTCCCCCCCGCCACACAATCCAGTCTGTGTGCAATGAAGTCAGTTTCTGTTCGTTAGCTGCCTGTCATTTACACGTAACTGTGTAGCTACAGCGTAGCTGTAACGGTGGCTCCGTAGACTGTCCGTCCTGTGACAAACGGGAGCAAAGCGAAGCCTCACACCCCGTGTGTGGCTTGTTGCTGAGAACAGCGTAGCTGACGGTGCGAACACAACGGACGGTCGCTCATCCAAAGACCAGGATACATAACGCCGTGTGCCTGAGAACATCATTTCATTTGCCGTTAAAGAACTGGGGGTCAGCCTTTCGGCCACGTCGATCGGGGGGGAATGGTGTGTGGGCCACACAGTAAGCAGTCTGTGTGTTAAGGCTGTCACTCCGTCGTGTTGTTTATAACAGAAATCAAAACAAAGTCCGTCCCAACGCAACTGCGTTCCATTTATTACACAGAAAAACATGTTTCGACCATTTTAGGTGATCTTCAGGTTCACAATTTTTGTTTATTCGAAACATATTGAGGAAGCAGTAGAATTCATAAAATGCTGTTAGAATGTTAAAATTGTTACAGTCAGAAAATACTGTCACACGGTTACAGATATACAGATGTACAGATATACAGATATACAGATATACAGATGTACATCTGTACATCTGTACAGATGTACAGATATACAGATGTACAGATATCTGTAACAGTGTGGCAGTGTTTGTAGTAGAGCAGTAGTGTTTTTGTTTGGTATAGGTCGCGGGGTCACATTGCAAAGGTTAAAGGTGCGCATTGTGCCCATCGCTGCTTTAAGCCCAGCTGGTTACTGGACGCACCGCCACTGTGCTAACCTGAAAGCTAGTCAGGTTTTGTTACTTAAGTTCCACAGGAATGTTACGTTTTGAGACGTTGCGTATTTGTCGAATACCTTACGTCACTTGATGACGCTGGATTTTTGGCGCTAGTGTAGTTCGTCCGCCATTTTGATATCACGCTCTATGTGGGATCGCGTTTTGTGGCTTCTGTTGGCGTACTGTAGGTACGTGATTTGGTGGAAAACGGCTTTTTGGTTCAGAAATGTAAATTGGTGAATGCACAAGTAAGTAAGTAAGTGCCATTTCTGCCCCCTTCTAAGAAAGAAAAGTAGGCGAAGTTCTCCGAGTGGCCGATTTCAATGTTTTCCGCCAAGTGCGTGTGTTTCCTGTGCACGCATGCACACAGTCCGGAATTTACGTCACCGGTAGTGTAAAAGAAATTTCCAGTTTTTTATTTTCGCCCCCTGTAACAGGAGTTGTACGTAACAAAATCAGTGACACTGAGTTTTTACCTTGCATAGAACAGTGGCGTCTATTTTGCGAAGATTAATGGGTTAAACCTGTTTTACTGATTCAAAACACACAAATACACTTTGCGGGCAGAGTGTAGAGTTACTGAATGCTTCGGCACGGAGTACGTACAGCCGACAGCGTAGGGAAGACGGAAGCCGTTTGCATGAACTAATACCACTGCAGACCTGCACACTGTGTCACTGTGACTGTTCACGTAATTGCGTTGTGAGGAAGTAACCCTCCCACCCCCCACCCTGCCATGGCGATATTTTCTTATTCCGTCCGATTTCCTCTTTCCCTGTCTGTCTGTAGTCTTCCCTCTGCAGTCCGACAGATGTCAGTTCGCCCCACTGCAGTCCGACAGATGTCAGTTCGCCCCACTGCAGTTCGACAGATGTCATTTCGCCCCACTGCAGTCCGACAGATGTCAGTTCGCCCGTCTGCAGTCCGACAGATGTCAGTTCGCCCCTCTGCAGTCCGACAGATGTCAGTTCGCCGCTCTGCAGTCCGATAGATGTCAGTTCGCCGCACTGCAGTCCGACAGATGTCAGTTCGCCCCACTGCAGTCCGACAGATGGCAGTTCGCCCCACTGCAGTCCGTATGCTTCCCACCAATCCCAGTCTGAACGTCCCCGTTTTCTCTGCAGTGGTTAATTGCGTTGCCTGTTCCCGCTCGCTTGCTGGGATTGCGGGTTCGAATCCCGCCGGGGGCATGGGAGTCGGTCTCCTGTGAGTGTTGTGTGTTGTCAGGTAGAGGTCTCTGCGTGGGGCTGATCACTCGTCCAGAGGAATCTTGCCGAGTGGTGTGTGTCTGAGTGTGATCGTGAAGCCTCGATAATGAGGAGGCTCTGGACCACTGGGGGCTGTGGCCCCACTGGGGGCTGCTGCGCCAGGGGTGGGGAGCTGATCGCGTCACATGGGTGTTGTGGGTTCCGTAATGACCAACAAGTTTGTTGTAAATATTTTTCCATGTGATTTACTTTCGTCCATCACGAAATACAGAGGGAAAAAATGTATAATTCAGGGGTATACAAATCCCACGTGCCAGGTCGCCGCGGCGACAGAATGTTGTACGTTGGCGCCTAATATTTCTGGGCCCTCAGTATGGAACTTGCTTCATGGCACCCTTCTAGCGCCTTGAATTCTGAGGTGGCTACCAGATTTTTGGAAAATTTGTGCATTCTTGTTTTAAATCGTTTGTCCCCCCGCCGTGTACGAAGCCGTCAACCGCGCAGCCACGTTCGGTTTAACAGTCACAGGCAGTCTTCAGGGAACGTTACAGTTGTGCGGACCCACCGTTTTGTGCACGTCGGGAAGCCGCACGGACTGTGCGCAGTGCCGTATTATAAATAGCCGAGCGTACACGAAGCCGGCATTTCATATCCCGGCGCCCAGACGCTCTGTTGGAGGCTCTGAGGGACGCATATTCAGCCTCTAGCTAACTCCAACGAGAAGAGTCAAGAAAGACACCCTAGCTTTCAGGCGGCCGGCTGCAGCTGCCGTTTCCACTTCTGTAATAACCGTTTCAATATTATCGTCTGATCCACGCAAATACGTTCCTAGTCGTCCCTTTCCTTCATTTTCCTGACAGGCAACGTTTCAAGAGTAAGAACGTAACTTCAAGAAACGCCGTGCCTTGTTGATCTAAATGTATGTTTGCTACCCTTTTAAAGCCCGGTGGTTACTGTACGTACCGCCAGGTTTAACATTCAGCAATGCTACGTTCTGCCCACACAGTGTGTTTATGTGTTTTGTGTGGATCTCAGAACAAACGGCGATTATTTCCCTATACAGCATTAACTGACTGGTTTTTATAACCGAGACGGAGTGTGCGGTACGGACTGAAAATTGAAGATAATTCAGATATTTTTTCAAACGGCCAGTTAATGTATATTGTTTTAGTATCACACCAGTTTTTGGGGCGTGTACAGCAGGGGAAATAAGTTGAGCATTTGGGCTGACGTCTGTGTTTAGAGGGCTGTATTTTGACGCCGGGGGGGGGGGGGGTTGGGGATCCGCATGAGAGGCATGTGGTTAAATGGCTGTTCTAAATAAAAGGTACCGCGCAGAGAACATTTATTCTCCATCACGGAGACCAGTCGCTGTTTGAGGTGAGACCGGTGCGAGAAGCTGAATATGACACTGTGCTGCAGGGTACAGAATTTTGACATAGGAGGTCAGGTGGTACAAATAGTTACCACTGCCCTTTAAATTGCTCCTCTTCATTGAGTCGGGAGGTGCAGGTGTGAAGGAGGTTGTTTGAGCACATTAAGGACGCACTGGGCGAGACTGCGGGTGCAGTACGAGGCAAGTAAAGTGTCGCTGGTGTTGGTCAGAGAGCCGTTCGGACATTTAGTGATTGTGTTGTAATGCTGAAAGCCAAGTTTGTGAATATCTCAGCCAAATATAGGCGAGTGTTGGTACACAACGCGCTGCAGTTTCGTAAAATGTTTGTTCTTAAGCGTCTTTCATGCGTTTCTACATCGTACAGTTGCACATCCGTCCTATACAACACGTAGTGTAACCAGTACAAGTGTAGTGTTGGCACCGTTGCTTTTGTAGCTGAGACCCTCACCCCACTCTGACAGCATAAGCAGATTCTTCGTTAGTTGTTTACCCGATGTTGTGCTGTGTTGTGTAGTTATGTTCGTATGTATGTGTTTGTACTCGAGGTCGCCATCGTGTAACATTTCCTTTTTTTCCCGTAAGTGGGACGAGGCCACTTTATCCCAAGCCTACCATCGACATGGCAACAGCGGATACCTGCGTGCTTTATAATAAAGAACTCGTTTTCTCTCTTTTTGAAGGCAGTCCCGAATTTACCCACGAAATTGTAACCACGAACGTGTGGAGATGGGGCTGGGCCAGACGCGTAGAACGTGCAGTGCGAGACACCCGGAGTGGCATGTCTCGCCCCTGCAGTGTTACTGCTACGCACTGCACGCGGATTAGGCCAGATAGCAGTGAGGCGCGTTTGAAAGAAATGGTGACGCCGTGTATTGCTCACAGTTCCTCGAGAAGCTGGCAGTAGCTCAGCTGTTCACATCCCTCATGTCAATTTACGCGTTAAAACAACTCCGCTGCTTGCTGGCCTATCCATACCCACCCACCGCAGTTTCTTTCATTTCCAGTTTAATATTATCCTTCCATATATGCTTTTCCAATTTGCCCTTTCCCTTACGGATTTCGGCTAAAATGTTGCGTCTATGTATTTTCTTACCTTATGCGTGCTACATGTGTGTCACATCTCACACTTCGTTCCCAAATGCCACCGATTGGAAGACAGCGTAGTCGGAAGGATGATACTAAAGTGGATTATTAAGAGAACATTGGGCGGTTGCAGATAGATTCATTTGCGAGTGTGAGGCGTCGAGTGTTGCAGGTCTTCCATGATGTGACGCTGTGTCCGGGTTCGTGTTTCGTGGCGTTTTGAACGATTAGTGCGCTCACGTTGAAGTGTCCACGGGCCTGTAGAGTAAGTTGAACAGCAGTGGCAAGGTGCTGTGGGTATGTAAGTGTGCACATTAACACATCAAGCTGTGTGTGGCGGCGCCTGTGCATTGTGTCTCGTTCGGTCGCGGCCGACGGTCTTCCGCGAGATCGTTTGAATGCACAGGTGAAAGTATGTAAGGATTATGGCATTCACTTTGCATATTTTAATGGATGCGTTTTAACGATGGCTCAGAAGGCGACAGGCCTGGAACGAAACGTGTCAGGGGTGTAGATAGCGTCATGTGTACTGTGATGCTTGTTGGCGTCGTTAAAGTCTGAGACTCACCAGTATTTTATATAAAGTTTCACTTCGTACCGCGCAGTGAACACACTCCGTCTCGAAATTTAAAATTTCCCATGTTCCATGCGGTAAGACGAGTCACCATACACACACACACACACACACCAGCAACTACACTGTAATTAGATACAGTAATATACAAGCATGTGGTAATCGTCGTACATGTTTCGGCAATACAATGACGGCTAGTTATGTCATATCTGTGAAGTAACTAGCTGTCATTGTGTTTTTCTTTGTCCAGTACGTCCCTTGAAGGTGTCCAAAAAAGGCCGAAACATGTAGGAGGATTACCACATGCTTGTATATTACGGTATCTAATTACAGTGCAGTTGTTGGCATGTATGCTGTGACACTGCGTCTCGGTTATAAAAACCAGTCAGTTAATGCTGTATAGGGAAATAATCGCTGTTTGTTCTGAGATCCACACAAAACACATAAATACACTGTGTGGGCAGAACGGAGAATTGTTGAATGTTAGATTCAGTCCGTACCGCGCAGTAAACACACTCCGTCTCGGTTATAAAAACCAGCCAGTTAATGCTGTATAGGGAAATAATCGCTGTTTGTTCTGAGATCCACACAAAACACATAAATACACTGTGTGGGCAGAACG
>BLKM01009392.1:176677-193731 GCA_013340265.1 Coptotermes formosanus | reverse complement strand
CCGGCCCCCCCCCCCCCCCCCCAATTGCTTGCCGTGTGTACTCCGTCGCCCGTGTGGAAGGGGCCTAGATGTTTGCTGTTCATTCGCACAGGATGCATGAAGTGAACCCGTATGCTGTCCGCCAACCTTTGAACTCCGGAACCAACGTGGAGCAGAATCCTTGAGAATCCAATGCATGCTGACTCAACCAAGAAATTCCCCCGCCATCTGTGTTACCCGAATGTTCATTACCGCATTCACAACTGCGCGTCACCAGTCCCTATCCTCAGCCAGGTGGGCCGCTTCACTCCCTCCCATCTTGCCATTGGTCTGCCACCTGCCCAAAGGGTTCCGCGGACTGTACACACTGAGTGCTGTTCTACCAAACGTTTGTGCGCATTTCTGATATGCTACATGCTACATGCCATGCCTATCGTGTTTTTGATTTAATTACCCTAACAAATTTGTGGTACCTGTACGTCGCTTTAACCGGGGTCGCCGTACATATTGGCAAAAGTACACAGTATTTTACTAATATATTCAGGTGTTTCGAATTAAATAGGATGCAATTTTAAAACTGGCAGTGAAGAGACCTCACAACTGTCCACAGACTGTACCGAAATACTTGCACATCGCTTTCGCCGTTCAGAGGACACTGGTAACTGGAGGTGCCACTTGTTTAACATAAAATGCCTACGTTCTGTCCAGACACGCTGGACGATCGAGGAATGGGGGGTTTGATTCGTGGCGGGGTCGAGGCTTTTGTCCCACACCGTGCGCACCGTCTGTGGGGCCCCTTCAAGTCTGTTTTTCAAGGGCTACTGGCGGCTTTTTATCCAAGGATTAGAGTAGCCAAGGCGGACGAATTCCATATACAATACCATTGTGCAGAGTTGTGAGATTGTGTGGAGCTGTACCTCTCGTCCATACGCCATCCTGGTGCGATGCCTACTAAGCACAGTGGCAGCGTTAAGTGAAAGTACGGTGAGTTCAGAATACAGCACAATAACAGAGACAGAATTGAGTAAACCCGTGTAATAGAGTGGCAAATCAAGGAATGCCAAAATAGATTCCACACTATAAAACAGAAGGACGCCCGTACCGAGTAAAAGGTGGGACAAATGTGTGAAGTTGAAACAGGCTGGTTGCTTGTGCGAGGAGATCAGATTTAACCATTTAAGTCCCAGTGGTTACTTTATGTACTGCCGGATTTAACATGCAACAATCCTTCGTTCTGCCCACACAGTGTGTTTATGTGTTTTGTGCGGATCTCAGAACAAACAGCCATTATTTCCCTATACAGCATTAACTGGCTGGTTTTTATAACCGAGACGGAGTGTGTTTACTACACGGTACGGACTGAATCTTTAACATTCAACAATGCTACGTTCTGCCCACACAGTGTGTTTATGTATTTTGAGTGGATCTCAGAACAAACAGCGATTATTTCCCTATACAGCATTAACTGGCTGGTTTTTATAACCGAGACGGATCGTTTACTGCGCGGTACGGACTGAATCTTTAACATTCAACAATTCTGCGTTCTGCCCACACAGTGTATTTATGTGTTTTGTGTGGATCTCAGAACAAACAGCGATTATTTCCCTACACAGCATTAACTGGCTGGTTTTTATAACCGAGACGGAGTGTGTTTACTGCGCGGTACGGGCTGGGTCTTCATATGTAATTAGGTTAATATACCACGTAAGTGTTAAAGTCTGCACGTTGCTGTTACGAGAAGGACAAAGGGGCGATGGCTGGGAACCACGCAAACAGTAATGCACTTTCGAAAATCGAAAAGCATTGAACAGACGAGTTCTTCCCTTTTTATTAGTGTTTAAATGGTTAACCACAATAAGACCGTACCAGTCGATGTTGGCAGTAACTGGTGGACGGTCAGAAGCGTCTTAATTGTTATCAAATTTGTCGCCTTGTGTGGCAGTTGTGCATAATTTCCGGTTATTGTGTATAGTCGCCATTACTGTAGTGTACTGGGTGAACACAGATGTTCTCTGTGTACAGACTGTTACTGTACCCCTTATTGTGAAATAATCAGGCAAGATACAACACCCAAACATCCGTACATTTAGCTACAGTTGCCAGGTTTTGAATTAGGCCATGTGTGGTCACTTTCTGCAATGCTGCTACGTCGGCGAGGTCAGAAATGCGCCAAATACTCGTATGGTATGGAGCGTCTCAGCATGACCCTACATACCGAGTCTGTTGACGTAGGTTCGCGCCTTTACTCATGCAGCTACAATTTCTGTAAAGGACCGACCTTACAGACATTTTTTATTGAACAAGAGCTGCTGGAATGCAGTTCCGCATGGCCGTGTGCCGTCCATCTGTTGAGCTGATGTGGCTTGTAAAATGTTTGAGACCTTCGTCATGTTTATTCGTTTTAACTCAAGAGTGCGATATCACTGTTGGCACTGTGAGATGTCAGTGCCTGTTCACTGTGCGATATCACTGTTGGCACTGTGACATGTCAGTGCCTGTTCACTGTGCGATATCACTGTTGGCACTGTGAGATGTCAGTGCCTGTTCACTGTGCGATATCACTGTTCGCACTCTGAGATGTCAGTGCCTGTTCACTGTGCGATATCACTGTTGGCACTGTGAGATGCCAGTGCCTGTTCGCTGTGCTGACTTTAAATTTAATTGTTTGTGCTTCTGCCTGGGAAATAAAGAATGTATGCAGAGATTAGGTGGGGAATCCATACGGTTAAGGGCCAGTAGTACGAAGACAGTAAATGATATAATAATATTAAATTGGAACTTGTGACAGTGGTTAGGCCTGCTGTATTGCACTGTTCGTTCGATTGTGGCCTGGGTTCATATCTCACCTGGGGACCGGCTATCGTGACACAGCTCTTGTTTCTTACATATTCCCTGACGATGGATGCAGAGATAGTGTCGAAACGCTGTCTGTGAAACGACAAATTCAGATACAGTCTCGATGTTCGTGGCAATTTGGATTAATGAAACCGTCACGAAAATCGGAATGCTGGAAAATATGTGTACACACACACAATACAATTGGACACAGTCGAACCCGGTTACAACGACATCGCTTTATGCGATACATCGTCTATAACGCTACATATTTTGTGGTACAAATTCCTCACCGTTAACCATAACATTATACTCCTCGGCAGGAATGCGCACAACGCGGGTCACGCACGTCGCGTCTCAAAATAATGCCCAGGTAGTTCGCACGCACACGGGGCTGACTGAAGGCGTTGCAGAAGGCGTCATGAAGCAAGGAGACTCGTAACGAATCGAAACGGCCCGTTGCAGTTGTGGCGGGACGGCAATACGAAAAGAGAACATTTTGTATCTTAAACGCAGTTGTGAGTAACAACTGCCCCTGTAGTTGGTTCAGCAGTAATTATGTAAGAAGTCGCGAAGCTGATTGTGACCACAATGCTGCGTCTCCATCGCGGCGGGGGCGACCTGCTTGAATTCGCACTGGCAGTGAGCAGTGTTGCTACCGTACGGTTGACGTGAATTAAGGCGTGGCTGTTGCCAAAGTTGGCGCTCGCGCAGCTCGTCACGTGGCCACCCCTGATATGTATTAACGCGTGTGCTCCAGATATCTAAGGACTGAGTTGTGGCGGTTTCACTTTTGCTTTCCGTTGGCCAGTTGCGCGGTTGACTTGCCGTCCTGTGCAAGAAGTCGCCTTGCCATTGAGCCAGTTTCTGCTGTTAGGGCGCATCTGAACTGTGCTGACAAGCCGCCCTGCTCGACTTAACGACAGCCGAACCTCGTGCCTTTCAATTCCCTCTCAGTAACAATAACATGGAGGATGCGCGCAGTGGTGGAATGGGGGCTGCAGTGGCGCCACTTAATTATGATCCGTTTGTGCAGCAATTCCTACTAAAACTGGTCCTTTTGTTAAGTTCATGTTTTTAAGATGCCGATTCCGGTGGCCGCGCGGCCTAAGGCGTGGGTCTGCGGCTGTTCGTTTGCTGGAATTGCGTGTTCGAATCCAGCCGGGTGCATGGATGTCTGTCTCTTGTGAGTGTTGTGTGTTGTCAGGTAGAGGTCTCTGCGTCGGGCTGATCACTCGTCCAGAGGAGTCCTACCGAGTGTGGTGTGCCTGAGTGTGATCGTGAAGCCTTAATAATGAGGAGGCTCTGGACCACTGGGGGCTGTGGCGCCATGGAAAGAAATATTTTTAAGAATATATATACGTTGATATCAATATGGCGCCTTGCGAAAATTTTCTTGGGCTTTTGATTTGATGCGGAATATAAAACATGGGAGCTGGCCAGTTGGCAGTTCCATGGCAATGTGCAGATACTAAACTGTTGCTCGTAAGCAGGCACTTAGCAATATGGCGACGGTGCGATACGGCTTGGTTACAGCGAACACATATAACTCGGATAGTTTGTCTTGGTGTAGCAAGTGGTTGCAGGCGTTTGCCGTGTGTGATGATATGATTCAGCCCAGTTCGTGATTAGCGAGGTGTTTACTGACAGCCTGATGACCAGGTGCAAATTCAGCAGTAATGTACGGGTATAAACAAACAGAAACAGTCGAACGGATAAACAGGAAAAACATGTAATTGAACCGACGGGGACAGTTTAGGTTTATGCGTGCTTTGTCTGAACAGCCCAATTCAGTGCAGGTGGTGATGATGCACGGACAGTCTCCACATAACTTAGACGAACAAGTGGTGGGCAGTGGACAGTCATATCGATGGCTAAAACTCGGGCACATCAGGGAGAAACAGGAAGTGCAATAGTGGCAGCACGGGCCAAGCAGTCGGTACAAACTCTTTTAAAAATAAAATTTTGCAGGAAGACACTGACAGTAAATGCCGGTTATGTAAACAGCGTGAAAAACTGTTGACCGCCGGTTCTCAGGATGCCCCACTTTGGCGAACAATGGGTACGTAATGCGACACGATAAAGTTGGCGCACGTTTGCGTTACTGAGTGTGCAGAGCACTGGCATCGGAACAACAGACAAGTGGGCAACACACACGTGAACGTGAAGATGCGACAGTGTTGGAAGCAAGAGATACTCAGATAAGGCAAGTTGTGGCAGATAGGCCTGGTATAATAATTAAAAGAAAAGAGAGAAAACATGCCTGCTAATAGAGGTGGCAGCACCAGCGGACAGAAGTGTCACACAAAAGGAAGCAGAAAAGAAACTAAAATACAACAGTTTATGTGCAGAGACACACCGAATGTGGAACGTGAAATGTGTGATTATACCGGTGGTGATTGCAGCCACCGGAATGGCAGCGAGAGCTCAAAGGAGAACTTTGGAAGCCGTACGAGGAAAACGTTCGGCAGATTCGCTACAGACGACAGCTGTGCTGGAACATGGCACGTAATGCGGGAAGTGCTGCGGTCTGAAACTGGCAACTGAGCGGAGGGGATGGCCGACGGTTCAAGAGGAGTACCGGGGAGAAAAGCCCTGTGACAAAAGACAACAAAATGGTGGTGGTGGTGTTCCCTGAGGAAGTCGGTGGACCGCCGAAAGGTGTAGGAGAAAATACTGTGTCATTTTACATATACAAATCGAACTCGGTTATAACGTCAGGAAAGGGACTGAACATTTTGTGTCGTTATAAACGAGTGTTGTTATAACCGAGGAGTGTAATGTTACGGTTAGCAGTGAGGAATTAATTGGTACCACAGAGTATCTGACGCTGTAGTCGGGGTGTCGCGTAAAGGGATGTAATTATAAGCGGGATCGACTGTGTGGGGCGCGCGCGCAGCTGGTTGGTTTCATTGCACGCATTGAATGACGTCAGATGAGTAGTCATGTGTCCGTTAGTGTTCCTCGTGTGTGCATGATCCTGCTGCGGGCACAAATCGTTCCACGTGAAACTCGTGAAATTTATGAACACGGACTTTGACAGACGGTCCGGATGTGATCGGCGGGCGTGAGGTTGCTTACATACCTGGGCGTGCTGTGACGTCATGTGCGAGTTGTGGTTGCGCAACCGGCCGGCGCAAGCTTCGCTCTTCATCTCGCGTGCCTTTGTCTCTGCGGTCGAGTGTAAATACCAATTAGATCTCCGTGGCTGTTAGCACTGGAGCCCCGGTGTTCTGCGCAGCTCGGTGTGGCGTTCTGTTGCGCCGCGGCGTCCGGTGTTCTGCACAGCTCGGTGTGGCGTTCTGTTGCCTCGCGGCGTCCGGTGTTCTGCACAGCTCGGTGTGGCGTTCTGTTGCCTCGCGGCGTCCGGTGTTCTGCACAGCTCGGTGTGGCGTTCTGTTGCCTCGCGGCGTCCGGCGTTCTGCACAGCTCGGTGTGGCGTTCTGTTGCGCCGCGGCGTCCGGTGTTCTGCACAGCTCGGTGTGGCGTTCTGTTGCCCCGCGGCGTCCGGTGTTCTGCACAGCTCGGTGTGGCGTTCTGTTGCCCCGCGGCGTCCGGTGTTCTGCACAGCTCGGTGTGGCGTTCTGTTGCCCCGCGGCGTCCGGTGTTCTGCACAGCTCGGTGTGGCGTTCTGTTGCCCCGCGGCGTCCGGTGTTCTGCACAGCTCGGTGTGGCGTTCTGTTGCCCCGCGGCGTCCGGTGTTCTGCACAGCTCGGTGTGGCGTTCTGTTGCCCCGCGGCGTCCGGTGTTCTGCACAGCTCGGTGTGGCGTTCTGTTGCCTCGCGGCGTCCGGTGTTCTGCACAGCTCGGTGTGGCGTTCTGTTGCCCCGCGGCGTCCGGTGTTCTGCACAGCTCGGTGTGGCGTTCTGTTGCCCCGCGGCGTCCGGTGTTCTGCACAGCTCGGTGTGGCGTTCTGTTGCCTCGCGGCGTCCGGTGTTCTGCACAGCTCGGTGTGGCGTTCTGTTGCCCCGCGGCGTCCGGTGTTCTGCACAGCTCGGTGTGGCGTTCTGTTGCCCCGCGGCGTCCGGTGTTCTGCACAGCTCGGTGTGGCGTTCTGTTGCCTCGCGGCGTCCGGTGTTCTGCACAGCTCGGTGTGGCGTTCTGTTGCCCCGCGGCGTCCGGTGTTCTGCACAGCTCGGTGTGGCGTTCTGTTGCCCCGCGGCGTCCGGTGTTCTGCACAGCTCGGTGTGGCGTTCTGTTGCCTCGCGGCGTCCGGTGTTCTGCACAGCTCGGTGTGGCGTTCTGTTGCCCCGCGGCGTCCGGTGTTCTGCACAGCTCGGTGTGGCGTTCTGTTGCCTCGCGGCGTCCGGTGTTCTGCACAGCTCGGTGTGGCGTTCTGTTGCCCCGCTTCGCATAGCTATTACTGGATCGTGCGTTGGAAAGTTCGCTACTTGCGTTCTGACAGGCCACGACCTCTTCCAGGTCTTTTCCAGTTCATCGTTTACCATTTGTCGCACCAATCGACGCTCTGTAGTTTCAGTTCCTAACCGCATAGAGCAGAATCCTTGGGAAACCGACACCTGCTCAGGTGTTAAAGAAGGTCCCCGCTTTTTATGAAACCCACAGCTTCATCATGAACAATTTTGACACGAGCCCGCCACTGGTCCCTGTTCTGAGCTAGTTTAATCCAATCCACACCTCCCCATGTATATATTTAAGATCCATTTTACGCGTTTGTGAACTAAGATTGGCCCGAATTGTATTCAAACATTCAGTCCGTACGGCGCAGTAAGCACACTCCGTCTCGGTTATAAAAACCAGCCAGTCAATGCTGTATAGGGAAATAATCGCTGTTTGTTCTGAGATCCACACAAAACACATAAATACACTGTGTGGGCAGAACGTAGAATTGTTGAATGTTAAAGATGGCAGTAAATATTACAGTACAGTGAACACCAATATCTACCGAATTCCAGGTGTAAGGCAGTAACAATCTACGTGCGGTAGATTTTAACGTCCATTGGAACTAAACCGAATGCTGAGTGGCATGACGCACATATTCAGTAGTTGCGTATTGTTGTTGCCTCTCGGTGCCGCGCAGTTGGACAGAGGACGTAGCAGCGTCACCGACCGTTTCCGAGTGGAAGTGACAGCGAGGCACTTTGTATCATGGAGTCCGACCTGAAGACCGTACGTCTGCCTTGTTTGTTGGCTGCCCCTGGCCCTTGGCTGGTTTTGATAGCGATCTGAATCCGATATGTCGCTGTTTTGTGTTTTATCTTACCGCATGCTGAAGCACCGAAGTCGCTTTTCTATCAGCGCTCCCCGTTTTACGAAAGAGCAATTTTTTTTGTTTAGAGGTTCCCAAAATTCGACCGTTTGTCCTTCTGGTAACAACGTGTAGATGAAGATGAGTGTGGGGCATTGGTGGAATGACACTGAAAGGGGAAAACCGAAGTACTGGGAGAAAAACCTGTCACAGTGCCACTGTGTCAGCCACATATCTCACATGGGCTGACCCGGGATCGAACACGGTCCTCCGCGGTGGAGCTTGACGACTAACCGCCACAGTCATTAACCTGAATGATGAAGATTCAGTCCGTGCCGCGCAGTAAACACACTCCGTCTCGGTTATAAAAACCAGTCAGTTAATGCTGTATAGGGAAATAATCGCTGTTTGTTCTGAGATCCACACAAAACACATAAACACACTGTGTGGGCAGAACGTAGAAGTGCTGAATGTTAAACCCGGCAGTACGTACAGTGACCGGTGTGCAGCGGACGATTGATGCCCAACAACTCGGCACTACATAACGTACTTAATTAGCCTTGCGACTCTGCGAATTCGCACGGCCGCGATCTGTGAACAGGCCTGCTATCTTTGTGCCTGACGTGGTATTGCTTGATAGGCAGATACCGATACTTCGAACGAGCCTGTTTCTTACATCTTCAGGGTAGAAGTGTCATCTGCGCAGCTTCGTTACTGGGTACCAGACTTACTGGCGTCACATGCAGACGATAGTCTTCGTAGTTACATGCTTATTAATCAACTACCGGTACTTACTACAACCATGCGAGTCTTTGCATTCTTTTTACTTGTCCTCCCGGCCCCTTAAATTTCGTCGTTTATGTTTCCATCTTTACGCTGCAATCTGTTCTGTTCCTATTTTCGCCATGCATGGTCTGTACTGGCGCGCATGCGTGCCGAAACAGTGTATTCACAGTATTTATCGTAACAACGTCCTATTCATTGTGCTAGTCGAGGATTGCCAAATTTCCGGTGCTCTGTGTGTGTGTGCGCGCGCGTGCGTGTGTGGATGCATTGCTTCATCTCCAAAGGAGCATGAAAAGCATTGTGGGGAGGACTAGAACAGATTTCAGAGACAGCGCCTTATTATGCGCCTAGAAGTGGGATTCTTTCGTAAGTGGAGCGAACACATTCACATCAGTTCTGTGTATTATTTACAGGAGGGGGTTGTGCCACAGTCCGTGTTGTTGCGATGCGCTGTGAACGCGGCAAGTCGCGAAACGTACGCGTAGCGTAGGGTAACAGTTGTGCTGCGTTTGCTGCTGTTGCTGTGCATGCTCAGTTTGTGCAGGGTGGCTGCTGTGTTTAGTCGCAACTGTAAACGATCTTAAAACCTTAATATTTTTGTTTATCCCTTTGAAGCCCAGTGGTTACTCTCCGTACCGCCAGTTTAACATTCAGTAATTCTACGTTCTGCCCACACAGTGTATTTATGTGTTTTGTGTGGATCTCAGAACAAACAGCGATTATTTCCCTATACAGCATTAACTGGCTGTTTTTATAACCGAGACGGAGAGTGTTTACTGTGCGGTACGGACTGGATCTTTAACATTCAACAATTCTACGTTCTGCCCACACAGTGTATTTATGTGTTTTGTGTGGATCTCAGAACAAACAGCGATTATTTCCCTATACAGCATTAACTGACTGGTTTTTATAACCGAGACGGAGTGTGCTTACTGCGCGGTACGGACTGAGTCTTGATCATTCGGGTTAACATTAGTCTTTAAGGGCCGTCCATGGCTCGGACGGTTACTCGCCGGCCTCTCACCGCGTAGGCCCGAGTTGGATTCCAAATCAGTTCGTGTGAGATTTGTAGTGGACAAAGTGGTACTGTGGTTTTTCTCCTCGTACTTCGATTTTCTGCTGTCATTATTCCCCGATTGCTCCATACTGTTCATCTTAATACTACTATTCTCAGAAGGACAAGCGGGCGAGGCCTCGTGACCTTCAAACAAATCATTGGATATACAAGCACTCACTTTGTATTTCAGGCTCGGTCAGCTTCACGCCCTGGCCGCTCTACCTCCGTGGAAGTAGCCCGCATTCCCCATTGGAAAGGAGGCTGGGTGGGTCTCAAAACCGGGCTGGACTACAGCCTCTTCCGGGAATCGAACTGGGGCGCTTCGCCCCTAGCCAGTCATTCGGCTTACCGACTGAACCATCGTTACTTCATACTCTTGGCGAAGTAAATGCTTTGGCCCTTAATCAAGTCATGATTGAATGGGCGTGACTAACAGTGCGCACCTGCATCCCCCCCCCCCCCCACCCACTGATGGTGCTCGGAGGTATGAACTGGCGAGTGAGGGTGGCACAGTGTTATCCACGCCCACCCAGAGCTGAGTCGGTGCATGGGTCTATACGTGAGCAAAGAAGAAAGCGCGAGGCAAGTGCGAGAACGAAGATGCGGTTGTTGCACGCTGCCAGTGGCCGTCGTGGTACGACAAGTGCGGCAGCGTGGGTCTAACGGTGACTTTCTGCTTAGTTAACCCCACTTACAAAGTCCTTGCGAATCTAAATACCATACAGTCGGTTCTGACCCTTCGATTTCTGGAAGAGTAACTCCACGCATTCGTAAGGTTGGCATTGAATGAAAGTGGGTGTTGAGTTCGGCCCTCGGACGCGTTACGCAGGGTATCCACTGAAGTGAAAGTGGGTGAGTGGCAGATCTCGTCTGGTTGGGGGAAAAATATTTGCACGCTTCGGTAACTTGACACCCGTCCTCTGGCTTTTGTAGGCTGGTCAGTGTACCGTCAGCCCGGTGTATGAGGGAGTTCCGTAGGGTGTTGTCGCATAACATCGGGCTTCCGTCGGGTGGTGGCAGACAGCGTGGCAACAGGCAGTGTGTCATACCATCTGATTTCGCTACAGTAAAACTGGCAGCGCTGTCACACAGAACGCTAACTTCGCGGCAACTGTCCGCGTACCAAACGATAGCCCAGGTGACATTCTGGTGCCAGCAGGCCGGCTGTCCGGTGGTACACGCAGCACGTGTATGTGCGTGCGACTTGTGGACGTGTCGCGCAGTGTGGTAACTTTTTCTTGAACTAAGCTGGAAGTGTTGCGGCTCATTAGCACGGACAGACCGTAAAGATGCTCCGTCGTAACACACTCGGCCGCCCTCTTTGTGGGTGGTGCGTACGCTCAGCGTAACAGCCACCAACTCGTTCCCATTAGTATACGAAGCCAATACAGCGCAGTGCAAAAAGTATCTGTTGCGTCTGCTCGCGCATGCGCGGTATCCTTATGGAGTGCGTAATGCACGTGTTCATGTTAAATGGCTGGCGGTTCAGCTGTTAACCGCAGGCAGTCACTTAAAAGGTGAGCGAGGTAGAATAGATGAAGCGTATAATCCCATGCTTCAAGACGTGGGCTGCTGTCGTGTGGCAGGTAGTTGGCGCCGAAGGCAGTCCGACGCCGTTGTGCCAGAAACAACGAATGACCTTGATGCCCGCCACCAAGTGGACAGTACCCGGCGTCGCCACTGTTGCACGCCACACCCGAAGTGGTTCCTGAGGTTCATCGAGGAACCTGTGGGTTAGCAGACCCAGTAACCAGTCGTTTGACGTTGCTTGTTATCCTAGTGCTGTAGCACGCTGTCGGGCCACGGTGGCGCAGTCGGTAAGGCATGGCTGCGGACTGAATGGGCCAGAGGTGCAAACAGGGTCGGAGGAGATTTTGTAACCTCCAGAAGCTTACAGACGGTCTGTATAAGAAGAAACCAGTAAGTTAGGTGGAATACATGTATACTGTATATTAAAGACACGTGTCCCTCCTCGTGTTTGGACAACAGTGTCATGCTGAGGGGGGGGGGGGCATCGCACAGGCATGTGAGATCATGACTTCAATATATATGGTTGAACTGTCACACGTCGGTGTTTGATGTGTGGTCGCGTAACCGTATAGCTTGATGTGATGTTCTTGTATTTCTTTGCGATAAACCCCGTGAGGATGGCACTTTTTTGTCGAAACACGTGTAGGGGTCTTTAATATCCATTATGTAGGTACTGTATTTGGTGCACGTGCTGGTTGTCACGCAGACGCACGGTGCGTGTTGTGGGGCCCACCCAGTGGGTACCGGGGCTCCTTCCTGGGAAAGCGGTCGTAGCGTACTTGGAGTTTGAGACTGAGTGGAGCTGCACCTCCACCATCCTTCGTGTCATGTACGGGACAGTGTTACCTTTTAAATCAGTATGCTGAAGGAGGAGGCGTTGATGTCGACACCATAACCCGCAGGACGGCAGTGTGACAACCTGTCTGTCTGTCTGTCTGTCTGTCTGTCTGTCTGTCTGTCTGTGTCGTGGCTGATAGTTTCCCATTTTATTCGGGAGCTCTGTACGCAGTGAGTGGCTGTGAATTCCAATTGGCACTCCACTGCGACATCATACGGCACTGCCCGCGCTTTGCGTCACCGGACCAGCAGCACTTTGCTGTTCCAGTTTTTTTCACCTTGATTGAATATTGCAACAGTTTGCAAATCCACAGGATTCAGTGCACGGTGCAACAGTGGCACATGACGCACTGCCTACAGACAGTTCTGTTGCTGCACAAATGTTTGATGCACACGGACGGACGCTAAAGGTGAAGGCGTGACATCCACTGTGTGTCAGTGATACGAATACGTGAAATCTATCAGTCTCAACATAACCTTCCGTGTTATAGACAGTAGCGTCAGTCTGATAGAGCGACGTGTTTCGACGTAAATTCGGTCGTCATCAGGTTCCCAGAACTTAAACAAAAACATAGAGGAAGAGAATTGTATGACCAAGTGTTGGTCTTTCGCAGAGTTTTGGGAAGGGCGGAGTGAAGTGAAAGAATGTAAACTGAGATAATGCAAAGCAGAATAAAATGTGTCAGTCAGAGATGGTGCGCTGATTGCTGACAAATTACATTCTGTTTTTAGATCGAAAGTTGATCAAACATCGACATCAGTCCGATTGTCTTCTTGGAAATTCCAGATTTATTTTGAATTACTGGGTCAGAATTCGCTTTCTTCTGTATGCAGTTCACTTCTTTGAATTCTGACGCAGTAGTTTAAAATGAATCGCGAGTTTCCAAGAAAACTCTTGGACTTATGTCGATGTTTTTAAAGCTTTAAGAAGCTCAATATGACCTAATTTAGGTCGAAACATGTAGCTACTTAAGTCGACTGATCCACTGTATTGTGTAATAAATACAGTTGTGTTGAGTTAGGGACCAGACTTGCAGACGGCGGAAGGATTCAACCCAATTCAGTGAAGGGGTGACAGGGATGTGCGCAGTAGCAAGAGAGTGGGCGGGGGGGGGGGGCGCGGCGGGAAGCCAGCTCGCCAGCCACGTGGTTTCTTAAGCGAGATTCGTCGGAGCCAGTCACGAAACGTCGAAATCCCGAACGTCGAGATTCACGAACTTTCGGGAGTGCTACGTATGCTTTCGTCCGTGAATTTCTTCCGCATTATTTTCACGATTCGTGTAGCTGACTGGTGTTCTGTTTTGTGCTCGTCGTGAAGCTGACGTCGTGCGGTCTGTAATTATGTACCGGCGGGTGTAATTGTGTTTTGTTGTCTGTGCTCCTGTATCGCCGCACGCTGATTGTATTAGTTGTGGCGTTTTGCTTATTTGCAGGCATTTGTCGCTGTGCCCGGTGCTTTTTCTGCTGCAAAGTCAGCGGTAGCCGTCTTGTGAAGTTTGGGGCATAAACACGGAATAGCGCTCGCAAATCTACTAACACGGAAAAAACAAGATAAGCTGACAGACGATTACTATAGCGGGGGAGGGGGGGGGGCGACAGTCTGAAGGCCCGCTAGCAATAACGTAATGTGCAGGCGCAGTAATTCCAGACGCTGGGTTGTGACGCTGTGGTGTTGGTTCCCGACGCTTCTAACGTGACAGTGCTTTCCACCTGAAAGGGACAAGCAGTCTTTCTGCTTGATCTTTCGCACCACGATCTACCGAAACGTCGGCAACCACTCGACCAACGACAAAACGTCGCACTGCAGAAGACATGAATCCGCAGCCATTGCTCTGTGAGAGCCTCAAGTGCTGTAACTCTGACGTAACCGACCACAAAAATGTCGATAAAGATGGTGGAATTGTGTCCCACACGGGCGTCACAGACCGGCTACACAGCCCGGTCGGTAAGTGGTAATGTCTGGGCAGAACGTGGCTGATGAAGGCGTGGGTGCGACGCTGGCGTTCTGTCGGCATATCGAGCGGGTTTCACAGTGGTGCTGAGGGTAACGTTTTGGCCAAAGTGGAGGAAGTGACAGGAGAAGACTGCGTATTGAGGAGCTTTGTGATTGTATAGCCAGTTATTGAGGTGATGTAAAGATGGGTGGGTCACGTAGCACACATATGAAAGCTGGAAAATGCTCACAGAATGTTGTCAGGTTATTATTAAGAATGAATTCAAGGGGGTTTGGGCGTGAGGGTGTGTGGGGCCACGAGTTCGTGTTTGTGGTGCAGTGGAAACGGCGCGAGGAACGGCGTGGCTGATGGTTGCATATCTGCTCCGTGGAACCATGAGGCATATATCGTAACCAGTTCGGTCCTGCTGTGTGCCATATTAGTATTGTGGTATCTCCTTTTTGGTTTAGTAACTAGGCTATTTGTATGAATTAAACAATAAACAGTGCTGGAGGCCAGCTCTGTCTAAGGGGCCCAGCTGAGTAGGAGTTCTTCTCCCCCCACCATTCACCTGAAGACGGAAGCAGAACCAGCTTCCGAAACGTCGTGATTTTAATTTTTAATATTTTACTCTTAGCACGATGGATGAAGTCCATAAAACCATCACCACACGATATTGTACACCATCGCCAAAACCTTTTAGAATGTAAATAAACAAGCAGTTCCATGTAACATCTGTAACTCGTAGTTATGTGTAACGGCGCGGGTCGGCAGAAAATATTGCCGTGTCGTGCCGTGAATCGCACGGTGTTTACGTGTGACGTAATGACAGTAACTGCTGAGAGGGAAAGTTTACTTCGTATTGTAGCCTTGACCCAGTTTTTTGACAACTTGCATGGAAATGCTCATCCCGAAGACCTGCTTGCTCTTCCTTCACACGTCTAACGCCCGCTGTCACGTGACTCCCGTGTGCTGTGTCGTGCGATAGGCCTGCAGCAGGCGAACCAGTTCGTGTCAATCGCCATGACAGGCGTAACTTCCCACCGGAATACGGGATGTATGTTTTATGGTGTTGCAGAGCATGTCCACCACTGGAATACAGGATGTTTACTTTTTGTTGTCCCAGAGCGCGAGTTCCCACCGAAATACAGGATCAGAATTGTACGCTGTACCAGAGCAGGGCAGCAGTACGTTTTCCTGTGAAACATGGCATATGTTAGCGGACTGCATGGCGAGACGCCTCAGAAGACGTGCGTTTCTACGTGCTTTCTGTGTGTCTGAAACCTACGCAGTTTTGCGTGCGTGTAAATTTGAATCTTCTGTGAAATGAAGTCGGTCAGACGGCCAACCGACAGACGCGCGAACTTACGGCTTCTTACCGTTACGAGGCGTTTTGTTACCAGACACCTGCAACTCGTCAGGAGTGTATCGGCTGGCTGCGGTCCTGCACAGTGAAAGCCGGCCTGTGCAGTTACCATGGAAACACCAGGATATCTAGATCTGCACTCCCTGGGATATTACGCAGCGTCGAGTGGTAATCCTTTACCGGCGTTTCCAGACAACGCATCGGTCCTATCTTCGAGGGTCGAGAAGTCTGCTTGGATGTGGCGTGGTGATAATTCTTTGAAGATTGAATTTAACCTGAATTACATTTAATGACTCAGTCCGTACCGCGCAGTAAACATACTCCGTCTCGATTATAAAAACCAGTCAGTTAATGCTGTATAGGGAAATAATGCTGTATAGGGAAATAATCGCTGTTTGTTCTGAGATCCACACAAAATACATAAATACACTGTGTGGGCAGAACGTAGAATTGTTGAATGTTAAAGATTCAGTCCGTACCGCGCAGTAAACACACTCCGTCTCGGTTATAAAAACCAGTCAGTTAATGCTGTATAGGTAAATAATCGCTGTTTGTTCTGAGATCCACACAAAACACATAAACACACTGTGTGGGCAGAACGTAGAATTGTTGAATGTTAAATATTCAGTCCGTACCGCGCAGTAAACACACCCCGTCTCGGTTATAAAAACCAGCCAGTTAATGCTGTATAGGGAAATAATCGCTGTTTGTTCTGAGATCCACACAAAACACATAAACACACTGTGTGGGCAGAACGTAGAATTGTTGAATGTTAAATATTCAGTCCGTACCGCGCAGTAAACACACCCCGTCTCGGTTATAAAAACCAGTCAATTAATGCTGTATAGGGAAATAATCGCTGTTTGTTCTGAGATCCACACAAAACACACAAACACATTGTGTGGGCAGAACGTAGAATTGTTGAATGGTAAAGATCCAGTCCGTACCGCGCAGTAAACACTCCGTCTCGGTTATAAAAACCAGTCAGTTAATGCTGCATAGGTAAATAATTGCTGTTTGTTCTGAGATCCACACAAAATACATAAACACACTGTGTGGGCAGAACGTAGAATTGTTGAATGTTAAAGATCCAGTCCGTACCACGCAGTAAACACACTCCGTCTCGGTTATAAAAACCAGTCAGTTAATGCTGTATAGGTAAATAATTGCTGTTTGTTCTGAGATCCACACAAAACACATAAACACACTGTGTGGGCAGAACGTAGAATTGTTGAATGTTAAAGATCCAGTCCGTACCGCGCAGTAAACACACTCCGTCTCGGTTATAAAAACCAGTCAGTTAATGCTGTATAGGTAAATAATTGCTGTTTGTTCTGAGATCCACACAAAACACAAACACACTGTGTGGGCAGAACGTAGAATTGTTGAATGTTAAACCCGGCGGTTCATAAAGTAACCACTGGGCCAGTAAGGGATATAAACAGGCAGTGCGCGACAAAAACTGTTGATAAAGTGTCTTGTAGCTGTGTCCCACAGGACTGGTCATTCTATCCCACTTGG
>BLKM01009392.1:142691-176646 GCA_013340265.1 Coptotermes formosanus | reverse complement strand
CCCCCCCCCCCCCCCCCCCCGCTTTCTGATGCACGGGCCCTCCAGGCCGTTCGCATTGCACCGATGCGTCCCTCGTTACGAAATTTCGGTAAAATTGCTGTTGGACATTTCGCCATTTCTCTCTAGTATAACCGCACGTGATCGGCCCATGCTGATACTGCATGTTGTAGAGTGTATGGTGTACAGTGTACGGTGTGCGTACGGCGATGGATCTGTTGTGTTCTGGGGGCTTTGGTGATCTCGTAACGACTGAGCTACAGTCGCAACGAGACGTTACGCAAATGTGTCTGTTACACTCGTCATGTCTGTGCGTCCAGAATTACTCAACGGATTTCCATGAAATTTGGCATTGAACAGTCTTGCTGAAATGTGTAGCAGACACGTGGCAGTTTTGGATAAGATCTGAGAACAGTGACGCGCGCTTTGCACGGGGTTCGGTATACAGGTCGACGTTAACTCGCCAAAGGTTAATCGGAGCGGTGTTTGGAAATACATGGTTTTAGAGCTGAATGTAGCACGTTTTACGCCATTACGGTTTTCCCATAAGTTCTTGTGGTTTTAGAGATAAGAAAAGCTACTGGAGGCGACAAAATTGACACTGTGTGGGCCTGCCTTTCCTGATTTGTGTCACTTGGCTTCCAAGTGCTGTCTGTGACCGAATTTAAAGAAATGAGGTAGGGTGGATGCTCGAAAAAAAATTCGAACCAGAAACTGGATGAATTGATGGATGTGCCTAGGTTTGGGGGGGGGGGGGGGGAGCGCAGCCAGTAGATGTTTTTGTAGCCTGCGTAGTGAAATATTCGACAGACTATTTGATGTCAAAATATAAAACTCTTCGTTTGTGAGTAAAGTCACACGCCAGTTACTGTCACCACATAGAAGACTCGGTGTCCAATAGCCGCTATTGCGCTTGGTTTCCGGGTTGCGTCAGGCCCACTGTCACGGCTGGGGTTAGGTTGTATTGACATAAGACAGCAATACACACACACACACACACACACACACACACACACACACACACACACACACACACACACACACACACACACACATATATATATATATATATATCGGCTACCTGTAACAAGACGTTTGGTTCTAATGCTTCCCAGTGCTTTTTCACGACGTTGCTTGAGGAACTGCGATTGACGGAAATATTAAGCAGTGGCGGTTACAAGTTGGAAGCCTTTGATGGGACAGAGGTCAGCATCACTTTGTTGCGTTTAACCGAACGTTAATGAGGTTAGGTTTTTAAGGCTCTCCGATTCTACATGCAAAAATATGCCATACGGTCGCAGAAATTGCGTGATTTCGGGCTTCCGCGGCGGTGGAAATGAGATCTTCTAGGATGTTACGCGCAGAAATTATTTCCGTATGAGTCTTATGCTCCGGGTTCAGTCATGTTTATAACCATTTAATGTTTATAACCGCAACCATATAATGGTTACAGCTGCAACCATTAACGGCAGAAATTACAACGGGCGTTGCTGTAGTATTAATGTGCCAGGATAGAGTTTATGTACGCGCACACTGGAGCGCGTCGGACGCATCGGACGGGTCGGAATATTTGTACTGATTAAGCACAGTGCACGGTGTTGCCGCGGACGGGCTGCGGGGATTCGTTTGACTGCAGGCCGCTGACAAACAAGCAACACGAGCAGTTCTGAAGAAAAAGAAATCGTTACTGTGTCCTTGTTAAGTGGGGAAGAACAAAAGAAGAAAAAGTGCTGCCGATCCCCACGCTGTGGGCGACATAAAACTGCTGCCGTCCGCTGCACACTGGGATGGTTAGTCCAGGTTAGCTCAGTGAACACAGTGTCTGTTCTCAGGGTACTTTACGTAGGAGGTCCCTGCAGCTTCCGCTATCCAACTGCGACGATAATTTGTATGTAACACATTAATACATTAATCCATTAACTAACTGAGTGACTGACTGACTATATGTAGCAGAGGCCTTCTTGAGAAGCTAATAGGTTCTCAGCTATTCAAGAAGTTCCCCGCATTTTATGGAACCCGAAGGTTCATTACCTCATTTACAAGAGGCCGTCGCCTGTCCCTATCCTTAGCCAGCTCAATCCAGTCCATGCCCACCCATCCCACATCTTGAAGATTACCCTCCCATCTACATCTGGGTCTCCCGAGTGGTCCTCCTACCCTCAGGTCTCCCCAAAACAGTTCCACTCTTATGGCTGCACAGTAAGAATGTCAGCAGCAACAAAAAGTGACCACGACACGTGGGATAGCAGGGCCAGGTGACTTCTTCAGGAATATTTGTGGTCAAAAGAGAAGAATCTGGCGTCCTCTGAAGACACAGTAACTGACTTTTTTATTTTTATAAGCATGGCGCAAACTGTGAAGAGTTTTCCTTTACGAGATCAGATCGAAATCAAAGGAAAATTATTCCAAATGGTGAATTCTGTAGAAATGAGACGTGCCTTGATGAATCCCAGTGCTTCGGAAATTGCTAATAACAGCTGATGATCACGCTCAGGGGTCTGGCGACTGCCACACCGTTATTCTCAGTCTGCTCCGTAGTGGAGTGGCAGCGTATACAGAAATTAAACTTAATCTTTAATTCAGATTTGCCTTTTTAATTGTCAATTCGTATTTTTGAATAACTTTATTACAAATAAATACGTTACGATAAGCAAAGTGCCAGTCTTTCCTTTGGTCCTACTGCCTCTCTAAAGGATGTACTTTCCTTGACAAATTGGGTCCCAACATGTGCAGGAGAGTCATAAACTTTCCCTAAGTCGCCCAAAAATGTTCAAAAAATTTTTCCTCATCGTCTGGCAAGTCCGGACACGGAATGAAATTCGCCACGAACCATTCTTGTCTTGCGCACATTGTGCACCCAGAAGCTTCGTGTCTGTCTTTTCTTCTTTTGTTCTTCCTTACGTAACAAGGACACAGCAACTATTTCTTCTTCTGCAGAACTGCTCACGTGTATCCTAATCAGCGGCCTGCGGCCAAATGAACTCTGCCAGTCCGTAGGCCGAAATACGACACAGCGTGCGCTGCATTGCGATAACGATATCTTGACCGCTGAGTCAGCCGGACGCGCCGGCCCTCCGAGACGGAATTGCCGCTGTCCGTTGCGTCCGGTGCGGATCAGTGTGCAATGTCCCACAGCTAATAACGGGAAGAATATTTTATCTCCGTGCGCTGCGCTCCAGTGTGCGCGTACCTTTTATCTCCGTGCGCTGCGTCCGTCCGTCGCGTCCGCTGCGCTCCAGTGTGCGCGTACCTTTTCGAGGGTGTCGTGGGCCACGAACGTGTGTCCGGTTGCCAGACCGACATCGTGGCATAATTTTACTGTGCGCTGCGCGTGATTGCGCCTGATCATTGACGGCGACTGTTTACCACTCGGCACGGTGCCCGAGGGGGCAGTAGCGGCGCAGAGCGCGAGTGACGGGGAGTGTTTGGTCTGTTTGCATTACCCAGCGCCGGGCGTTGTGCGTCTAGTGAAGTGTTCCTCGCGTCAGAATATTCTCTGCTTTTCTGTACTTCTCTGCATTCTTAACCGTTTAAAACCCAGTGATAACTTTAGCTTTAGCTTCCAGAAACTCCACGTTTCCCGCACTCTGTATTCATGTATTCCGTATGATTGATACAACAAACGGCGATTATTTTCCTATATGGCATTAACTGGGACGTCTTTGTAATGGCCACGGATTGTGTTCTTTGTGAGGCGGGAACTTAAGTTTTCTAGATGGGATAATGTAGGTAAACGTCAGTTTTCAGAGCCTTGTGACTTACGTTCTGGTCAGTACAAATTTCCTTCTTTCAGCCGTGTTTGTACGCGGTGCCGGCAGTCGGTTCGCTTCATTCCGTTTCCTGAGGAACCACCCCCCACCCTCGGTCGATCATAATAATACTACCGTCGTTACGAAACGACAGGAAAAGAGAAAGCTGAAGCAGAGAGATGGGCTGTGCCGCTCTTGACCCAGAAGCATGCGGACGGTAACAATGGTACGGCGTTTGAATACGTGCATGGCTGGCCTCAGTACTGCCCTCACATCCGTTCGGCAAACTGTGGGTCGCAGTCCGTCGGTTAGTCAGCAGGGCTGCTTCAGTGGTCGGTACATGCATATACATGATACTCTTATCAGAAGGACAAGCGGGCGAAGCCTAGGAACCTTCAAATAAAGCAACGCTGTCGGAAAGTGGGGGGAGGGGGAGTGGACAGAAAAGTACCCCTAGCAGGCGGGGTTAGTGACGCTGACCACTCTGCTGCAGTGTAGGGTTTACTAATGCGTGGAGGTGTACCTCCAATTCCCCCCGAGGTCTTCATAACGTACACGGGGGCGGCTGTACTGTACTGTAGCCGAAGCCGGAAGGTTCAGGGTTGGACACTGACAGTTAGTTGCCTGTAGGACTGTATCCACGCTGGTGCCCCACCTGATCAGGCACGCTCTTCTGTCGCATTAAGTTGCGCCCGGTTCCCGTTTCTCCCGGTACACGCGCGCGCAGATTAGTTTGACCTCGGCGGCTGTAAGCTAGTGCAGGCATAATACAGCGCGATGCAGGGAGCTGTTGACTATTGCGTGGAGCAACTTCTGAGTGTTTAGGCTGTGAAATGTAGCGGGTTTGTTCTGACGTTTCGGAGAACTTGCTGCCGCCATCTTCGTTGTAAGCTCCTTCGATGCGTCGGAACAAACCCGTTGTACTTAACGCGATAAGCCCACAAGTGCCATGCAAGAATGAACATAAGACTTGAATCATTCTGTGCTTGACAGTGCGTCACGGCCACTTTCCTGTACGCACCGCATCCTTTCCAGTCCACTGTTCGGTAATAATGCTGCGATTCGACATTACAGTCTGAGTTGGTGACGTCCCAGGACAAAGAAATGTATAGGCTGGAATCCTGGTAGCGCCTGAGGACTGTACTGGACTTGAAACTGGGTCACACGTGTGCTTGTGAAAGTCACGTGGAGTGAGTGGCTGGGGGCTTCGCGCCACCTCCCAATTATCTTGTACCTGCAGCGTAGACTCGCGTTTCTGTGTATCTTCGAGAGAAATGTCTTTCTTGCAAGTCTGTGCCTCACATAAAACAGCCGTTAATTTCAGGTGGTTTGTTTGTGTCCTGGTTGCTAGGCAGCCTGCCCGTACCGGACGTCACTGCCTCTAAACACACTAAACCAAAACGTGGCGTCACGACTGCTAGTGTTGACGCGTACGCACAGTGCACTTTAATGGACAGGCAGAGTACGTGCGAACGTAACGTTGAGGCGCGTTCGCGTGACCACTGCTGCCGTGGAAAAGCAGTAAGTATAGCACAATCTGAGTGTGTGTCTGCAGCCTCAGCTATCCAGCACGCAAAGCGCGTGCGCCGTATTGTATTGCCATCTGTGGTCTGTCCGGCTGTACCACATTTTTCCGCATTACCTCACAAACGGTACGATTTTCGGGAAAAAGTTACTGAACATAAAACGTGTGTTTTGGTTTTCTCTACAGCTTCTGTCCGAAACATATCCCATTCTAAGAAGAATTCAGCGATATATTATCATAAAGGCCCACAGGGCTGCATGTGCAGTAGCCGTTATTCTGGTCAGTGTTCAGTGAAAGGTGAAATTTGATTTTCGACAAAATACTCATATGCCAAATTTCATGAAAGTCCGCCCAGTGGGAGCCGAGTTGTTCCGTGGGGACGGACGGACGGACAGACGCAACGAAGCTAACTCGCTTTTCGCAGTTTCGCGAACGCGCCTAAAGTGACGTACGTTTGCACAGCACACGCCTGAATGTAGTTGAACAAATCGTGTGGGAGGCGTGGATTGTGATGCTGTGGCTTAGGATACGGACATGTGGCGGGCTTTTGTGAACACGCTAATGAAACTTCGGGTTCCATAAGTTGCGGGGGAATTTCGCAACTAGCTGAGGACCTGTTAGCTTCTTAAGAATGATTCTGCTGCATTGGAGTTATATGCCAAACTACACGGCGTCATGTCCCAGAGAAGTTTGCAGTACTCGAATGTACATAGATGCCAACTTTCTGAACAGAAACTGTCGAAGTCTCGAATTGGGCATGTATTGGTGTGTCTTTGTATACAGAAGTGCACATGTGGTGCCCTGAACGGTCGGGCTGTGTATCTTGCTCGCAGATGGAGTTTGCGCAGCTGTGCCATTAATATGCTGCGACAAGTCGCGAGTTGGTTGCCGGGATACGACGGCGCGACTGTCACACCGAGGAATTACAGATCTGTAGAAAGTGAAATGTTTGTCTCCTTTTATGTGTACCGCCCGTCTTTAATTGCATCGTTCCCCGATGTTTGTAGTGGAAAATGAGCAGTTGGCGGCAGAGTGCAGTCGATGTTGCTGCAGCCGATCAGGCAGCGGGAATCCACAGAGCCGTTACTGTGTTCACAGGGTTAACCACTGGCCCGTTTAGAGCCAGCTGAATCCAGCCCACTGCTGACTCTTTTTGAACCAGCTCAATCCAATCTACCGCTGACCGCTGTTCTGAGCCAGCTGAATCCAGTCCACGACTGATTCCTGTTTTGACCCAGCTGAATGCAGTCCCCTGTTGCCCCATCCTTCATGTTTGAAGATGCATTAATATTATCCATTTTTACCTCGTCTTGCAAGTGATCTCTCTTGCTTCAAGGTTTCCGACCATAAGTGTGTGCACTGTTCTGTTCTCCCTTACGCTTGCTACGTGCCCCTCCCGTGTCTCCTCGTCCCTGGTTGGTGCAGTGTGCGCAGTACGGAGCTTCTCACGCAGTTTTCTTCAGGCTACTGTTACATTGCCCCCTCCCTCCGTTGGGTCTGTAGTTTCCACACATACGGCCTACTTTTAAGTTCTACAGAGTCCTGAGGTTCGACGCCCGCAGGAACCCAGTCTCTGTGAGGGCCGCTTCCTTTCACATCCTGTCCAGTTATTTTCGTTAATTATTCGGCGTTGTATGTTCTGAGTTGACAGACGGCGTCGCTAAATTAGGTACAAATAAATAATGACCATAGATCTGAAATACAGGGTGGTGCAAAGATTACTTGCCTCTCGATGTCTGTAACATGTTGCCTCTAGCGTCAGGTGGCTCTTGGCATGCGCTGTACAGTGGCAGTGTGGCATTGTGCGCGGTAGCTGAAACCGAATGTAAAAATCAGCCTTTGCAGACGATCCTGAGCCAGTTCTGTCCACATCACATTCTCATAAAGTACTATAGACCTGTTACGCTGTCTCCGGGATCTTCAAATTAGGCGGTTTCGGATTTGCGCACCAAAATCCTGTATGTAACGCATCGCCCTAACTTCCGCAGCAGCTGACGTATTTTAGTCCTGCTTCGTGTAATATGTATCCTTCAGTACTCGCCCTGTCCTGCAGGCCAAGGCTGCCCGTGCAAAACACTTGTTAGGTGTAGGGTTTTCCGTCAGATGACTGAAGACATTAAGGACGATTTGAATTCGGAGAGTTCCTGCAGACGTTCGGTTAGAATCCCCGTCCGCTGTGCAGAACCTTAAATATACACAAAGTTGTGGTATCACGTGTAGCATTGTGTGGGGCAGAAGTTGGACTCTGGTGGTAAAGGAAACTGAACGCAGATAAGGTGTCTCAGCTAAAGGCGCGAAAGAAGTGCAGGGGGTGAATAAACTTGCAAAACAGGGGCTTCTGACATTCACAACTCATTATATATTACTGGGGAGAATGAGATGCAGCATCAGGATTGTGCACTTAATTTCGGTCGTATGTCCCGACAGCAAGGGGCATATTGGAAGACTTAGGTGTGCATGATACGATAATATTAAAATGGACCTTAAATGGTTTGGAGGGTGTGGACTGGATTCATCCGCCTCACGAAGGGCCAGTGGCAGGCTCAGGCGAACGCGACGGTGAATTCTGTTGCTTAATGAGAGGATGAGATTTCCGATGATCGACTGGTAGCTCCTGAAGGTGGAGGCGGCGGTACGGACTGATACTGCGCTACAGGCGCCCACAGGTACCGCCATATGAGCAACAGCCGCCATGAAAACTTCAGAGCTGCCATCTGTAGAGTTCAGCAGATGATCAGACAGATGCGGGCGATTGTTGTGTGTGTCATATAGCAATTGCTTTAAACAACGACTGCAGTGAAGATAAACAGTACAGCCTTGTGCGTTGTGACGCCGTGCAGTTTGGTAGATACAAGCGTTGCGGACGGAATTACTGCCGCCAGCCTCAGGGTAGATGTTACCTCTCGCATTCTGGCATGAAGATGGAGGCAGGAAGTTCGTTGTAACCTTCTATAGCAGTCAAGACGGGTACGTCTCGCAGAAGACGTGTGCGCATCACGCACGGTGCGTAATTAAATCTTCACGAGGATTAGTGCTTTACAGTCGCACAAAGCTCCCCCGACTTCCGGATCAGCACTCTTTGCGGAAGGTTCCGTCCTTCTGGTAGGAACAACACGTAGAAGGTGAGCGGTGGTACTGACGGGGGAAATGGAACTGCTGGGAGAAAAACCTATCCCAGTGCCGCTTTGTCCACAACAAATCCCACATGGCATGCCCTGGGATCGAACCCGGGCCCCCGCGCGAGAGACCGGCGACAAATCGCTTTCAGATGAAAGTGTTTGGCACGTATTTGAATCATGCGTAGAGAATTTTGGCGGGGAAATCAGACAGAGATAATGTGGAAGGCTGTACGTAGCTGGGAGATGAATACAAGTATTACAGTCGATCTTCAAGAAGGACGATGGGAGGGAGTGGAGGAGGACGAGGAGGAGGAGGAGGAGAGAGAGAGAGAGAGAGAGAGAGAAGGAAATTAAGTGCGAGGGGATGGTGAGAGACTTTTACATGCGGGAGAGAGAACATTACTTGTATCCAGGGTTTCGCCTGGACGTCCTTCTGGTATGACTAGTATGAGAATGACAATGCACGAAGAAGACGTTACGGTGTTTAAGACGACAGTTGACGTGATATATATTTAAAGACCCAGTCCGTACCGCACAGTAAACACTCCGCCTCGGTTATAAAAACCAGTCAGTTAATGCTGTATAGGGAAATAATCGCTGTTTGTTCTGAGATCCACACAAAACACATAAATACACTGTGTGGGCAGAACGTAGAATTGCTGAATGTTAAAGACTCAGTCCGTACCGCGCAGTAAACACACTCCGTCTCGGTTATAAAAACCAGTCAGTTAATGCTGTATAGGGAAATAATCGCTGTTTGTTCTCAGATCCACACAAAACACATACACTGTGTGGGCAGAACGTAGAATTGCTGAATGTTAAACCCGGCCGTACATGTAGCAGCCAGCGGGCGTCGAAGGCCTAACCAGTTGTCAATGGAGTGATCGATGTTTTGGGCCACCCCGCGCGATGCGCACCTACATGTAGCTGACAGCGCGCTCGGATCACGCAGTTGGCAAGCTGCCCACACTGCCACATGGCCTCCTCCCCTTCCAGTACAAAGAAAGAAAACAGACCGACTCTCAAGGACACGGCTGTCTTTAATTGCTTGCAAACACGCCGCAAGCATCGCTAATGGTTCGCCGTCTTGATCGGCAACACGTCTGATACGCAGCGCCAATGACGCCGTGTAGGTACTTATGTAGCTGCCGGCGTTGCCGTAGCCCGCATTCTCGCTTAGTAGTGCGGACGTTTACCTGCGGTTTGTAGTTCTGTCTCATTCACGCCGTCGCTGCTTCTGTTTTAAGCACATTCCCCAACAGTAGTACAAGCGACTGTTACCTTCATCATGTCCGTCCGTCCGTCCGTATCGCTGCCACGGGAAGGATTTTCATTGAACTTCACATTTGATTATTTTTCGAAAATCTGTCAAGATGAGCCACGTTTGATTAAGACCTGCCAAGAACAGCGGGCACTTGACACGCAGACCTGCGTGCGTTTGTGGCATCTCGCTGAATTCTTCTTAGAATGAGAAATGTGACAGAAGTTGTAGAGAAAGTGAAAACACACGTTTTATGTTCAGTAACGTTTTGCGAAAAGTCGTGCCGTTTATGAGATAATGTGGAAAAAGTGGTGGAGCCGGACAGGCCACAGATGGCAATATAATACGGCGCATGCGCTTTGCATGCTGGATAACTGAGGCTACAGACACACACACACACACAGAGTATGTAACACTTGTTGCCTGTCTACTGCAAGGGAGGATACTGGAACGCGCTGGAATACGTTGCGTGTCTTGTTACATGTTGAAACGGGGTGGTACACACAGTTGCCCCCGTGCAGACCTGTTAGGCATGAGGCCGGAACCTACTTGTCCAGAGTTGAAACACTGCTCGCAGATCTAGACGCGCACACGAATTTAGTTCTGCACGCACATCTACGTGGTCTGTATTTTGTCACGCGCGTGTGCGGTCGGCAGAGAGGGTTGCGTTAGTATGGCTGAACGGGGAGGACAGGCAACGTTGGTATGCCTGTACCAGACCGCACGCTGCCATGAGAACCGAAACGTTTGGGTATTCACGGGTGGCAGCGTCACATTTTGATTGTATGGAGGAACAGTGTTTGCCTAAATAGGATTACCCGCTTTATACACACACACAAAAACACACAGTTATCTCGATGTTCGGGATTTCGACCTTTTGGGACTGGTTCCGATGAATCCGGATGAATTCATGTGGGTGGCGAGTGGGCCTTCCTCATTGTCGTGTGGCGCAGACCACAGCGAGCCCGGTGAGGCAGTGTTTTTCAGCAGGTGAGATCGATTGCTGTCGTGTTTAATGGCGTGGCAATGTGGAGTCACTGGATGCAGTTCTTAGGTCCGAAACGTGTGTGCGGTAAACACGGGCGTTGTTGCGTATTTCTGTTGCTGGTATTTCGTATGTTCTTTGAAGCAAGCAAATAAGCATTTTACGTTGAAACTGCATTTGGATGTTCGTTTCCGAACATAATGCGGTATATTTTGATGGAGTTGACCCCGTTTTACTGACAAAAAACTGGTAATTTGTATTTACCGTCGAAGACGACATTTGATAAGCGGATCTGTTGTAGACCATTCGCCTCGCGACCGCATGGCGGTTGTGTGCGAGCTTCCAGTGCTATGAGGTCATCAGTTACCCGCTGAGTTGATACTGCTTCACGGGTGGCGTGCCGTCCGGGCGCACTGCCAGGTGATACCCAAGGCCTGGCAGATTGCGGCGCGCAGTAGAATTATGAGTCGGTCAGTGTACCGCGCAATCGATAAAGATTTCGTCTTGCGCTCGCGTCACCGAAGTGTGCAGTTTTGACTACGGTAATCCCTTGGGAGATGTCAAGACGGATCGCAAGTTTATTTGGGGGGGGGGGGGGGTCAGTGGAGCGTGAAATGTGTGGAACGACATGTAAATTGTGCGGCTGTGTTCTGTTATGAGCCTTTGACGATTATGATCGCCTGATTTATATTTAAAGATTCAGTCCGTACTGCGCAGTAAACACAGTCTCGGTTATAAAAACCAGTCAGTTAATGCTGTATAGGGAAATAATCGCTGTTTGTTCTGAGATCCACACAAAACACATAAATACACTGTGTGGGCAGAACGTAGAATCTTTGAATGTTAAAGATTCAGTCCGTACCGCGCAGTAAACACACACAGTCTCGGTTATAAAAACCAGTCAGTTAATGCTGTATAGGGAAATAATCGCTGTTTGTTCTGAGATCCACACAAAACACATAAATACACTGTGTGGGCAGAACGGAGAATTGCTGAACGTTAAACCTGGCGGTACGTACAGTAACCACTCGGCTTTAAGGCTGTGAGAGGGAAAGAGATATCTGGAAGACGGATCAGACGTCTAAGCCCGTTTTGTGCACGCGTTGTATACACAGGTTAAACAGTGCTCATTAGCCTGGGTATTCATGGAAAAGGTCTTGGAGAAAAATAATAAAAGCCCTTTCGGTCCACCACTGTCCGATTTCCGAAAGAACGTTGCTTTCGGAAGGTTTGTGTATTTGTGTGCGGACATTAAATATCGTTACGCATTGTGTATGAAAGTACTTGTGTGTGGTTAACAAATACCAAACATGTCGGCAGTGCGAATGCTCGTGTTTCTGTCAGCCCTACGGAACGTGTGTTGCTGCAGGAATGCCCACACACGGGGAGCCGAAACCGTGTAACTGACGATGTATTGCCGCGCCGGACCAGAGAACACGAAAGCGAATTGCCGTGTGTCGGAAGCGTGTGTTGTGAGACGGCGTGACATGCAAACAGTGCTGGCAACATTGCACCATGCACTGAGGACATTGCGCAACGGTTTCAAGGCCAGGTGAAAGTTGCACTTTTTAGTAGTCTAAAAATGGTACAGCAATTGCGATAGGATGGAAACTTACCCGACGAAACGAAAGTGACTCACTCCGAATAACGTGGTTTTTGGAATAATGCGTGTTACAAATCAATGAACGAGCCAACTAACTAAATAAACAACTGACTTGACTATCAACTTGAGACAGTCCGTCCCTGTTTATACAGGCGCACGTAAATGACAGTACGTATTCTGCCTGCCACAACCGTATTTTTAAACAGTGGATTAAATAATGGCTTCAAAAGTATAAAAACAAGAGAAATTTCATCGTCATTTTGATGCTTAATTAGGAATTGGCATCCCAAATTTTATTTTTTTAAGCTATGTAATTGTAACTGCTGTGTTGCGCACCAAACCGTTCGTGTGTAACGACACGCAGCACCAGAGTACAAATCCACTGTCATGTGTACCTTATATTGCGTACGGTTTACACCATGTGTGAGACAGCGCAGAACTTTACATTTTTACCGCCTGTTTTAAGTTTTTGTATAAAATCGCCTGATTGTGATCGGCTTGCCCGAACCCTGCAGCAGTGTTTGGGCAAGTAATGATACATACAGAGTGTGTCAGACGGAATACGTAGTGTTAGTTGTGTGACTGACTGACTAACTAACTAACTAACTAACTATTGCAGCAGTTTTGTAATAAGTTAAATAGTCCTTCAGCTAGGCAATACATTTCGCACATTTAATGAAACCTGAAGGTTCATCGCCGTGTTCACAACAGCCCACCACTGATTACTGAACCAGAAGACTCCAGGATCTTCCGTCTTCTGGGGTGTTACGCGGCGTAAATTGGTAGTTATTTACGACGTTTCGGGACAACCTGTCAGTCCCGCCTTCAAGGGTCAAGCAGTCCAAGAAATCACGCAGACGACTCCAGTACGGACCGCCCAGTCCTGTCTGTCGCCCCCATTTACGCCAGGTCTCCGAGGTGCTGTGTTTCCTTTAGCGTACCAACACGTTGCATTTCTCTTCTTCCCCATTCGTGCCACACGCTCTGTCCAGCTTCTCGTCAGTTTGATCATGAAGGTGAAGGTAAAATTGTGCATGTACAGGCATTGACGACATGGATGGGAGGGTGGAGATTCAGCTCCACTTATTCTTAACGTCGGCACAGCAAGCGCGTTAGTTCTTGGTCGTTCGAATGACACTTGGCGAATTGTTTCACGTAACACAAGTGTGTGATGTGACTCGCATTAACAGGAAGGAAGTTCTGGGAATAAATCGTGGCGCGTTCCGCCATGTAGCGGCGCAGCGCCACTCAGTGCCGTCTGTTTGAAGCTGAGAATTTCTGCCAGTATGTGTCTGGGTCGAACCCGCTGCTTTAGGGACTGTAGCAGCAGTGACAAAGCATAAATTTCTGATTATTTGACGCTGCTGATGTTGAAGGATATGGCTTTGGCCTGCTTGAAGGTACAGGCTGGAGAACTGAGGAAGACTTACGAAACACGTTTCAGGATGTGTGATTTACTGGCCGAGGTCTGAGACCGCGATGTCTTGAATGCAGTGCAAGCGCACTGTAATACGCAGTGGCAGTGAACGGCGTGCCTTGTGATGGTCCGGGTTACGTAATTTGTTGCGTGCTGCATGCTGATGGAGACATTCACATTTTAACATTCTCCTTTACACATTCGTCTTCTGTGTGGTGTGTTACAGGGAAGCGTGCAGGTAGACTAAATTCTGTTCTTGTACTTACTTAAATTTTCAGGTAATTGTGACATCCTTGTACTTAAGCATTCAGATAAATGTGACGTCACTGTGCTTAGTTAAGCATTCAGATAAATATGACGTCTCTGTGCTTAATTAAGCATTCGTTTAAATGTAACGTTGTCCCTGTAATTAACCAAGCATGCAGATAAACGTAACGTTGTTCCTGTACGTAATTAAATTTTCAGATAAATGTGACGTCCCTGTACTTAAGAATTCAGATAAGTGTGACGTCCCTGTACTTAATTAAGCATTGGGGTAAATGTAACGTCCCTGTATTTAATTAAGTTTTCAGATAAATGTGACGTTGCCCCATACTTAATTAAGCACTCGGATAAATGTCAGGTTGACCCTGTAGTTGGTTAAGCATGCAGAAAAACGTAACGTTCCTGTACATAACTAAGCATTCAGATAAAGATAACGTTTTCCCTGTACTTAGCTAAGCATTCAGATAGATGTAACCGTGTGCCTTAATTAAGTTTTCAGATAAATGTAACGTCCCTGTACTTGATTAAGCATTCAGATAAATGTGATGTCCCTGTACTTAATTAAGCATTCAGATAAATGTAACGCCCGTGTACTTAATTAAGCATTCATATCAATGTGACGTCCCTGTACCTATTTAAGCATTCAGATAAATGTAACGTCCCTGTACTTAATTAAGCATCCAGATAAATGTGGCGTCCCTGTACTTAATTAAGTTTTCAGATAATGTGACGTCCCTGTACTTAATTAAGCATTCAGGTAAACGTGACGTCCCTGTACTTAATTAAGCATTCAGGTAAACGTGACGTCCCTGCACTTAATTAAGCATTCAGATAAATGTAACGTCCATGTACTTAATTAAGCATTTAGATAAATGTGACGTCCCTGTACTTATTTAAGCATTCAGATATATGTGACGTCCATGTACTTAAGCATTCAGATACAAGTGACGTCCCTGTACTGAAGCATTCAGGTAAATGTGACGTCCGTGTACTTAATTAAGCATTCAGATAAATGTGACGTCCCTGTACTTATTTAAGCATCTAGAGATATGTAACGTCCCTGTACTTAAGCATTCAGATAAAAGTGACGTCCCTGTACTTACTTAAGCATTCAGGTAAATGTGACGTCCCTGTACTTAATTAAGCATTCAGATAAATGTGACGTCCCTGTACTTAAACATTCAGATAAATGTGACATCCTTGTACTTAATTAAGCATTCAGATAAATGTGACGTCCCTGTACTTAAGCATTCAGATAAATGTGACGCCCCTGTACTTAATTAAGCATTCAGATAAATGTGACGTTTCCCTTCATTAAGCGCCACGTCATACAGACGTATGGGGAAGTGTAGGTACAGCTGCTTGCAGTTTTAATCTCCGCCGTTTTTGGTGGCGAGTGGTTGGCTTCGTGCCTCAGGTTGGGGAAGGGACCTTGTATGAGCCCCAGAGACGACCTGAACTGTGGAGAAGAGAAAAATGTCTGCCCCTGACTGGAACCGAACCCCGATTCCACGGACGTCCATTGAAATACTGCGCGCTCTCTGACGGCCGTGATTACTGCTGACTCCGTGGTATCCTATGTGACACGGTGGCACTATACGGTAGGCGTGTTCTGTACGTAGCAGCGCTCCTGTTTGATTGACGGCGGGCAACACACGACGACCTGCACCCAGCAACTACCTTTACCCAACCAACCCGACAGTCCTGTAGCAGCTGCAGACGGATCCAAGTAGAGCGCCAAACTCTGTTCTTTGCGTTTTGCCGTAACATTGGATCGAACTCGTTCGTCTTTTGTGCCTTCTTTAAAGCATCTGGTCGCGCTGTGTAAGCCACTTTCCCACTCTTGTCACTGCCTGTAATGCCGGTAGACGCTGCTGATTTCCTGTCTCCATGGAAACGTGTTTCGGCCTTCACCGTGTCGCGGGTCACTGCGTATTTTAAATTCCGTCGGAGGTGTGAGACGTGCTGTGTGACTGCAGGCTGTAAAGGGCACGCTGTTGATCCTTCGGTGGTAGACGAATTGGTGTGGAATAATGCGAGAACGATTTTAACATAATCAAATGGAAACTCACTCTGAAAGCCACAAAACCAAAGTAAGTAGAAGTTATGGAAATAAAATAAAGAACTAATCCCCCTTAATCTTAACGCCAAATAAAAACACACAAACCAACACAAACTAGCAAATGTCACGGATGGTAAAGGATTAGGTGCCTTTTTGAGGCTACATTAATTTAAATAGTTAAATTCTCATTTTTGCTTTACAAAACCAGTATTTTTATTAAATAATTGAAGCCTGAAATGCCAGTGTAGCTTTATTTTTTGTTTATTTTTGTGGGGTTTGGGCATTTTCTTCTAGTCGGAAGCATTTGTTGGTTACTTTGTTGAGATTACGTAATTGACACAAGCAGAGCAAAGTGTTTGAATGGAAACCTGTAGCAGTGCCGCCGTGTCCGCCGCAAATCATACGTGAACTGCCGTGACTCCAAAATGTCGGCGACTAACCTCTATGTTTGAGCGTTCGCCTGCGGAAATGGCGGCGTTTGCAGATAACTTCGTGAATGCAGTATGCCAAACACCTGTTGTGTGTAGGGAGTTGTTTTATCTGACAACTGCCGTTGGTTGCTTCTGTCCGCTGCTTCGCCGCGTGTTTCTGTGGCCCGCCGAGTGTGTGTTATACGAGGCAGGCGATAGTTGTCAGATGAAATAATCGCCGTGTTTAAGTCTCTGGTTATTCTGTCTGCGTGTAGCAAGCAGCTCGCTTAGTTGCGGATATGTACACCAGGTGGCAGTGATCATACACCCAATCTCGCTGTGAAGTAGTCTGTGAGTGTGAGTGCTTCGGTCGGTATTTCATCTTCTGGCTTTATTGATGAAAGTTTATCCGTAGGAAATGGCTCAGTTTATTCTGTTTAAATGTCTCGGTAACTTCTCTTGCTTATTGGCCTTCGTGTTCAGGTATTTCTTAGTGTTCCCCCAGGGTTACAGTATATGCCAATGGATCGTTGGAAGTTTTGTCTGTGAACTGATAGCTAGCTGCGGAAAATCTCCCTGCATTTTGTTTAACCCTTGAAAGACTAAGATTAACCTGAATTACATTTAAAGATCCAGTCCGTGCCGCGCACTAACACTCGGTTATAAAAATACAACCAGTTAATGCTGTATAGGGAAATAATCGCTGTTTGTTCTGAGATCCACACAAAACACATAAATACACTGTGTGGGCAGAACGTAGAATTGCTGAATGTTAAAGATTCAGTCCGTACCGCGCAGTAAACACACTCCGTCTCGGTTATAAAAACCAGTCAGTTATTGCTGTATAGGGAAATAATCGCTGTTTGTTCTGAGATCCACACAAAACACATAAACACACTGTGTGGGCAGAACGTAGAATTGTTGAATGTTAAAGACCCAGTCCGTACCGCGCAGTAAACACACTCCGTCTCGGTTATAAAAACCGGTCAGTTAATGCTGTATAGGGAAATAATCGCTGTTTGTTCTGAGATCCACACCAAACACATAAATACACTGCGTGGGCAGAACGTAGAATTGCTGAATGTTACACCTGGCGGTACATAAAGTAACCACTGGGCTTTAAAGAGTTTATTGTGTGGTAGACTAAAACATGTTTCGCTTTTCTGTGCAGCTTTCCTTTTGCAAAGAATTTTGCTCCCGTCAGTGTTGGCCGAAGTCCTGTGTTCAGTTTCCGTCATCGTATGATATGATTGCGGGCCGCCTGCAGCTGCCGTCAGCTAAATGCTGATAAAAGACCGACGTTCCCATCAGTGCGCACAATTTACGTATTCATTTGGATACTGACAGTGTCGCAGTAACAGTCCCCTTGCGGGAGAGCGCTGTTCAGTTTGACGCCGTGCGATATCAGTTGCTGTATTAAACAGCGTAGCGGATTGCAACAGTCGAAAGAATTAAGGACGCCTTCAGTTCCTCAGACTGAGTGCTAGAGGTGGATGGTAGCTTCCCCCACTTGACACGTAGGCCTGCGTTCTGTCCGAGGTTCGTTCCCCTGCTGTCTCGTTCGCAATCATTTGTCACTTAAACGCTACCTGCAGTTTCGTGTAGTCACGAGCGCGTAGTGACTGCAGTGCATTGTGGAGTGAGGCGGTAAAGGTAAAGGTAAAGCTGTCCCTGTCCATGCAGTGAAGGCATGTTGGGGGAATTGAGGTCTGGCTCCCCTCATTCATAACTTGGGCGATAGGTGGAGGCGAGTGGGCAACTTCACGCCCAGTGTCTTTACTCTGGGGAAGGAACCCCGGTGCCCATTTAAAATGTGGCGGGATGGGCGCCGGAGCCGGTCTGGAACATGTATCGCCTCTGCCGGGAATCGAGGCCTGGACCGTCCAGGCGGTAGCGAGTCACCATACCGACTGAGCGACCGTGGCTTCATTTGAGCTGCTGAGGGGAGTTGCCTGGACGGACTGAGAAAACCAACATTGGACGGTTTTAAATAATTTTTTTTAAACAATGGATTAGATAGTGGATTCAACAGCAGAGAAGGAAGACAAGTTTCATTGTCATTTCATGCTTAGTTAGGAACGAGCGTCTTAAATTTTTTAAAAAAATTCAGATTTTTAAATTTTTTTATTTTAACTCCTGTGTTGCGCACCAAACCGTTCGCGTGTAAGGTATGTTTTATACCATGTCTGAGATCGCGCAAGATAATACACACAGGCTGTCAGACCGAATACGTAGCGTTATTTATGTAAGTCCATACGCACAGCGGGGCGGACTGCGTCAGACTGAGGGAACCCCTGTGGGAGGTGCTTGAGGCAGCGGTTTGTGTCTTTAAGGAGGTTCCTTCCGGTTGCATAGAACCACAAGTTGTATTCATAGTTACGACACAAGAGAACAGTGAATGAGCAGTTTGTGCACCCCTGGTTGCGAAGAACGGCAACATGGCGGGCCGGACAGACTGCCTACCTGTTGCAGTGCGGCCATGGGAAAGGGGTCCAGCCGCGGGGCGCGCTGTCCCCAGGCCCTTCGGTTCTTGTTCCAGTTCAGGGGTTTTGTTTTCCATCGGCGCTGTACCTTCGTTTTCTGCCTGCCTATCATTTCTCTAGCAATCTCCATCCTTCGTTTCCTCTTTTGTTTTCTGTTCCCCATTTCCTATGTATTTTCTCGAGTTGATATCCGTAAAGCAGGAATGGCAGGCTTGTGAAGTCGACGTGCTGCCTGCCTGCCAGGCGCCCTTCCACGTTTCCCAATTAAGCCTTTGAACCACAGAAGCTGCATGAACATCGGAACACTGCAGGGCACCCCAAGCGCCCCTTTTATTAGTGGCGTGTAATTTAGAAGTAACATGGCGACCTCGCACTGGAAATCCGTGCTGCAGGAAGACATCACGAATTGTGGCGGTCTGACTCCACTCGTCTTTGTGACGTATCATCCGTTCGTGCTTTTCTTTGCGTCTGTTTTTCGGTAAGTTTTTAGCATACTCATAACTGTAGCCGCTGTTATGTTCCCATCTGACAGTTTCTGTTCTTTCTTGAAGTCTTCCTTGGCCTTTAACGTTCGACTCGCGCTGCCGTCCCCTGTCCATCCCGCTTCCTTCATCGGCTCGTCTCATTTACGTTGTTCTTTCCCGTTCTCACGTCGTGTCTTTACGTTCTGCCTTCTCACTGCTATGGCGACGAACAGCGAACGGCAAACATTTCGCCGCCCCTGAACTCTCGCGCGTCGGTACTAACACTGAGCGAATCCACAGACGGTCCACTTTGTTGCGAGTGTCACAGCAAACATCACACATCGGACTAAATCACAGCGACGCCTGTTTAAAGCAGTAAATATGGCAACGCGGTAATCAAACCTGCATTATCCTATCGCGGTAACCCCCCCCCCCCCCACCCAATCCCACAGCAAGAGCCAGGTAAAATAGGATGTGGGAGGGGAAAATAAAAAGCTTAGAACCTGAAGCAGAGGCCACCACCTGGTATGCGCTCTGCTCTGTCTTTCCCAAGAGTCACTCCTGGCCCCCCCCCCTACCGTTTTGTGCCATACGGCGGGCCCTTTACAAAATCTCACCAAATCTGCGCCTCCCACCCCCCCAGAATTATCTGAACTCGTGAACCATTGTGGCAAAGCTGGCGGTAAGAAACGTGCTTAAGCGCGTTAGAATTTAAGTCAATGTAAAAATCCATTATGAAAAAAAAATTCCCCAACCGTAGCGACAGCAGAAGTCAGATTCTCAAAACGCAAAGGAAACAAACAGCATTACACCGAGCAGAGTCCGCGCTGTGTTATTCCGTCAGTCCGTGTAAACGGGCTTAAACTATTAAAAATATTTACTACAATATTTTTTTCCGCTTGTAATGCATCATAGGAAGACAGAAATAAGTCGCGGACTACGTTTCAAGAACCGTTTGTTTGTACCGCAGCCTCGCAGCTGTCTGCCTTGTGTTCTTCCTTAGCGATATAGTGTCGTGTAACAGCTTAAAAACCGAAATTCACATAACATAAATATTCAGCCCGTACCGCGCAGTAGACACTCCGTCTCGGTTATAAAAACCAGCCAGTTAATGCTGTATACGGAAATAATCGCTGTTTGTTCTGAGATCCACACAAAACACATAAACACACTGTGTGGGCAGAACGCGGAGCTTTTAGGCGAAAAGCGAGTATTGGCTTCGTTCCGCCTGTCCGTCCGTCCGTTTACACGGAACAACTCGACTCCCACTGGACGGATTTTCGTGAAATTTGATATTTGAATATTTTCCAAAAATCTGTCGAGAAAATACAAGTTTGATTGAAATATGACAAGAAAAACGGGTACCTTAAGTGAAGACCTATGCACATTTATGGTTGTGCCTTGCCGAATTCTCAGAATGAGATGTTGCTGGCCAAAGTTGCAGAGAAAATCAAAACACATTTTATGTTAAATAATATTTGTTTTAAATCTTCCGTTTTATGGGAAATGTTGAAACTATGGTGGAGCCGGACAGGTGACAGACGACAATATAATACGGCGCATGCGCTTTGCGTTCTGGATAACTAAGGCTACAGACACACACGCAACGTATGTAATGCTTATTGCTTTTCCACAGGAACAGTGGTTACGCGAACGCGCCTCTGTGTTACATTATATGTACTTTGCCTGTCTTGTTTCATGTAAACGGAATTTTTATATATTAACTGATGGGTGTGTGTAACCGAGACGGAGTGTGTTTACTGAGCGGTACGGGCTGAAAGTTAAGTGTAGTTCAGGCTAAGTTCAAATATGCTGTGTATTTACGCTTTTCTAAATGTGACGTCTGAAAACGTGAGACCAACGCTAGCAGCGTGTCAGTGCCTCTCAAATGCTGCCCGCATGTTTGCTTATTGCTGCCCCTCGACCGGGCTGCAGTCTGTGGACGGGGGCATTTTGAATGCTGCGGCGTGCATGTGGAGTCTGGCAGCGCAATTGAGGCAGCCGGGCGAAAACGACACAAGTCCAGCGCACGGGGCGTCGATATACACTCATCTCACATTAAACTCGTCAATTGAATTGAATGGGTTAAAGATGGTGGTAATGAGGGATCTACATATAGATTCTACCTCGAGGTGGCAGCATCTGTCAGTACGTGTCTGTCAAGGTACTTGTCGCATGTACTGAGGATTTAGTGCTTCACGTCCACAGTTCGAGCTCCGTACCCGTCGGTGCGTAAAGTCACTCACCTGTTAGCGAGTTTGGAAAAAAAATTATCAACTGTGCTGGAATCTGTTGTGGTTGATAACAGGAAGTCTGTGTTGCATTTTGTAAATACCACGAAATGTAAAAAACGAAATCAGATTGCCGTGTGTTCGCGGGTTTAATGTCTTATAACACAACGGTAAGAATACGTACCGTCTGTGTTAACATCAAAAGTTCTGTGTTTCATTCGCCGTGGTTTTAATACAGGTGTACCTCTTTATCGTGCCTGTACACACGGCAGCTGTATCGCGTACAGAGCCTGCGACCCGCCGGTACACTTTGGCGTCCCAAGAAGGATTCCGCACCATGGACAGAGTGCGTCAGCTCACCTGTGGAGAGACATACAAAAAGTAGCATACCGGAATCCGCGGTGCTTCCGAGCGGAAAATGCGCGTGATATAGGGGAAGTCTTTCGGAATGTGTAGTGGCGAACTGTTAGGCCAGCCACACGGCCTCACATCCGGAAAGACTTGTGTCTTCAAGAAGGTAGAAACTGCAGAAAACCTGGTCTCCGCGTGCACTGTGGGCCGACTAGTGCGTTTACACATTCTGTCGTGCGGGTTGCATTCAGTCAAGGCCAGCCGTATTTCCGGCACGTGGATTAATGTTAATTGGTTTGCAGCCTGGCCTCATGTCCCACAGTGACCTGTCTATAGGCTGCACAGAAATGTTGTTCCCTATCGTGCGCTGTACACGTTGCATAAAAAGAGCCTCTTCATTACTTGCCTTCGCTTAACATTATTATTATTATTATTATTATTATTATTATTATTATTATTATTAACAACAACAACAACAACTCAGATGAGTGGGGCATGAAACACGCACGGAAGAAACCAGAAATGTTTGTAGAATTTTGATCGTGGGTCCTGAAGTGAGGATGTCCGTTGAAGGCGTTGACTTTCAAAATGAAACCCACTGCCGTATTGACCACCCAATTCTGTACCCAAAGTTTGCGTTTCACGGTCAGAAAAGCAAAGTCTCGCGGTCCTTACCTCTGACCATTATCCCGTCCTCGCTGTTACACTAATCATATAAGAAGGACGAGCGGACGAATACTGGCAACCCCCCAACAAGGCGACCCCTCCCCCCCGCCCGCGTCTTGAAATACTATCTCTGTCACTTCCCCAGTAACACTGCACTTCCCTGCTCTCTCCCGGTCAGGCAGTCAGTCCCTGGCCCCGCACCGCAAGCACACACGTTCGATCCCAGGTCAGTACGTGTAAGACCTGTGGCGGACACAGTGGCACTGTGACAGGGTTTTCTCCCAATACTGTCAGTATCATCCCATCGATGCCCTGTACTCATCTCCATCTACACGTTACGAGGCCTGGGAACCGTCCAAAAAGCTGTGCTCGTTCGGAAATCGGTGGGCGTTGGAAAGTAAGCACTTTCACTTAGCGCCGCGGTGCCGGTGCTGGGCACAGGGCCGGTTACCTAAGGTCAAGCAGGGATCAGAACGAAGCGGGCTGAGCTGAGGGTCACGCATAATCGGGGTTGAGGCCTTCCCTGACGTCCTTGGAGGGGTGTTGGGAGGGCAGTGGTGAGGATGGCCCATTAGCATAGTGCGGCAGTAATGTGGGCCAGTTCTGCGCCCTGCAAATCACCGTAGCGAGCTGTTAAACTCGCGTGGCAACTGCATGTACCGCCTGCCAGAGCATTAAGAACTCCGCACTTTGCTCATGCATTGTATTTGTGTCAGTCGTCGTAACAACCAAACAGTGCACGAGATAGAATACATACATAATGTATACTAAAGACCCTCACACATGTTTCGACAACAAAGTGCCATCCTCAGGGTGTGCATCACACAGCAGTGCAACATCATCACATCAGTTTATGTGGTTAAACGATCAGACATTAACATATAAGAGCCACAAACAGGGGCTGCAATACTGTGACGTTAAAACATTGAAAGTGGCAAAACAACACATTTCAGGGGTGTGTAGTGTTTTGTGTGCACGGTTCACACGATCTGAGGGTTCAGTGCCTTTTCTTGTAATACAGAAGTGCGTTGGTGTGGACAGTGCGACGTCACAGGGCGGCTGTACGCTTGTGAGTGAGGCAACTGCTGTATGCAGTTACTTCAGCAGCTGTTGAATCCGTAGTAGTAGTAGTAGTAGTAGTAGTAGTAGTAGTAGTAGTAGTAGTAGTAGTAGTAGTAGCCGTAGTAGTAGTAGTAGTAGTAGTAGTAGTAGTAGTAGTAGTAGTAGTAGTAGTAGTAGTAGTAGTAGTAGTAGTAGAACAAACAGGTTCAGTATGCCTAGCAGCTTTGCATAGTGCCTGTCGCGACTGTACCAATCACATCAAGTCAGATCCGCCAGAATACTGCACGTGGTTTGCCTTTGTGCTTCTTGTTGTTATTGTTTTTGTTGAATTTCTGTTGTGTCTGCTGGGTCGTGACTCCGTGGCACGTAACTGGTGGGTATCAAAGTGCTGGAGGAACTTTCCCTTCTGTAGATAGAGGCAGCATGTTCTTCCTTAATTTTTGTAAGCACCTACCAAACCTTACGGTGGCATACCCGCAAGACCACAGTACCTGGTCGCGTATCCCTTCTTCTACTTCCCCATGGTAGTAACGACTGTGTGTCTGTCCACAGCCGTGCGGGCCGACCGGATGCGCGGCGGCAGGAACAAGTTCGGCCCGATGTACAAGCGAGACCGGGCCCGGAAGCTGCAGATGATGCGGCAGCGACAGATCGCCGTGCAGACCATCAGAGGCTCGCACCACCCACTGGGGGAAGGCGTCACAGTCACCTACGGCACTCAGCAGGTGGCAGCCGGCGCCTCGCCGTTCCCGAACTTGCACATAAAGGAGGAGATCCAGATACCACACGTGTCGTCTGTCACGTCGTCACCAGATTCGTCACCAAGTCCCAACGCCGCGGCGCTGGGACAGGTGAGCGCCCCCATCGCGGGAGCGTCTCGTGTCGCCGGCCAGCAACCCGCCCTCCACATCGTCGGCGGCGGTTCGGGCGGCTGCAGCGGGCAAGCGGGCACTCCGACCACCGGAACCCTTGTTGTGGGGCCGCTAGACACGAAACTGTGGGCCACATCCAACCCCACGACGCCTTCTCCCCGTTCCCTCTCGCCGAAATCCTTCCCCTTCGACGGTGTGCTACAGAACGGCGCTAGTTCCGGCAGCGCAACGTCAGCAGCGAATGCAGGCACAGGCCCCACGACTGCCACGGCGGTCAAGTTCTCGCCGATCTTGCGGGACTTTGTGCAGTCAGTGGACGATCGGGAGTGGCAGAAGTCTCTATACGAGCTGCTGCAGAACCAGACGTATAACCAGTGCGAGGTGGACTTGTTCGAACTGATGTGCAAAGTGTTGGACCAGAACCTGTTCTCACAGGTGGACTGGGCGCGGAACTCCGTCTTCTTCAAGGACCTCAAGGTAGGACACCTGCTGGCGTTTCGGTGCCAGCCCTGAATATACTCGTTCCCCCAGCGGGAATTGTGGGACGTGACGCCGTCGGGTATGGTAGATATATAACGACGTTTCGGAGAAATGTATTGTGTACGTCCTAAGGGAAGAGATGGACTAAGATGGTTCCTCCGAAACGTCCTAACCTATGTATACTACACGGCGTCATACACCAGAAGGCATTTTGTCCCATTTAGCGCTGTATAAACTTGTGTTATATCTTTGGCCATTCGAATTTTCGTGCCCAAACAAAGAATGGGAGTGGAATGGACATGCAACTTTTTGCGGACGGAATTTACGAAATAAAAATAGTAAAGTGCGAACCCCTGAAAGTGAATGGCGTAAGGGTGTGTGTGCCAGTGCGTAACAGCCAGAAGGTCATGACAGCACAGCGAAGGGGGCGGATAAAGTAGTAAAAATCAAGTAATTAGGATGTCTGTCTTGTACGGTGAATAAATCAAGGAGGATGAGGTGGGAGGGACATACAGCATGCATGGGGATGTGAGAAATACAGGCTAAGTTTTAGTTCTAAAATTAGAACTGATCAGTTCATACAGTTCGAAATACACTGGAGCGTAGGGCAGGGACCAGTGACGGGCCGTAGTGAACAGGGCAGGGACCAGTGACGGGCTATAGTGAACGGGGCAGGGGCCAGTGACGGGCCGTAGTGAACAGGGCAGGGACCAGTGACGGGCTATAGTGAACGGGGCAGGGGCCAGTGACGGGCTGTAGTGAACAGGGCAGGGACCAGCGACGGGCTGTAGTGAACGGGGCAGGGGCCAGTGTTGGGCTGTAGTGAACGGGGCAGGGGCCAGTGTCGGGCTGTGTAGTGAACGGGGCAGGGGCCAGTGACGGGCTGTAGTGAACGGGACAGGGACCAGTGACGGGCTGTAGTGAACGGGGACAGGGACTAGTGATGGGCTGTAGTGAACGGGACAGGGACCAGTGACGGGTTGTAGTGAACGGGGCGGGGGCCAGTGACGGGCTGTAGTGAACGGGGCTGGGACCAGTGACGGGCTGTAGTGAACGGGACAGGGACCAGTGACGGGTTGTGGTGAACGGCACAGGGACCAGTGACGGGGTGTAGTGAACAGGGCGATGAAACAGTTCCGTAAGAGGTGGGAATTTCTTGGCACTTCGTGCACCACAGTTCCCAAATGGAGTAGGCACGGATTGAACCCCGGGCCGTGTCCGTTACAGGCCGGCGACTGACCGCGTTAGCCGCGACACGCCTTGGTCATGCCAGATTCGTCTGGGTAACACGTGACAAGCGAGTTCCTGCCCCACAAAGAACATGGCGCGTCTTCATGACAAAGAACCAAGCGGTTAGTGTTTTATAGGCAACTAGTCGCTTTGGATCGAGAAGCGTGTGGTATATATAGCTACTGCTGATATAGTGACGCTCTGAGTGTGCCTGGTATGTGGTCACGTGGATGTATGTACAGACAGGTTGGCTGTGAGTGACGCCGTGTAGTCTGGTAGAATTATACGGCCATGTAAAGCTGTCTAGTGTCCGTCGTATGCCTTGATGGAGCCAGGATAGTCTGACATGGTCGTACGTTCTGCCAAACTACACGGCGTCACGGCACGCATCTCCCCGGATGACTGAGTCGGCGCCACGCTTGCGCTGGTGTAAAGAAATCAGAGTGGGCGGCTTTCTCACCTGCACTTAAGAACAGTCTCACACAGCCTGGTTTGTTTGTATCTTGCAATTACATTACTTGCAGGGGGAGTTAGGCGGGCCCCCCTCCTTACCTCACTCTCCCCCGTCTGCATGCTTACCCGCTCGACCGCGACGTCCAGTGAATCTGTTGTCAGGCGTGGTCCTGGTCCTCACTGAAGAACGCGAGGGCAGCTGGTATTCAGACCACACAAAAAGCAGAACTTTTTAAGCAGGAAGGTTTTTCGTACAATACCGGGTTATTACTTTTTCTGAAAACCGTCTTTTGTCGCGTTCTGTGTTTGTTGTGTGTCGCATATCGGCGATCGGACTAAGTTAATACGATAAACGAGTCGACAGCAAGTGACAATCGATAGTTTTACGATAAAATAATGACCCTGTATGTTAAACACTGGGCGTGCTTTACAGTTCTTTTAATGGCCACCATTAGCTTGTAAAAATACTTGCGCAGTACCTGAACGCTGTGACACTCGACCCTCGTATCGTTGATGCACGCCATTGTACTGCCAGTTGAATGGTGTTAGGGCGCTCGCAATAAGCAGCAGATTTCAGTCTGTCCCAAAAAGAAGAAATATTGGAGTGTGAGGTCTGGTGACCTCGGTGGACAGGGAGTACTTCGTCCTTCAACCCATTCGTTGTGAAACTTGTTGTTCGGAAATTTACGCATGAAAGCGTGTTGCGTGATTTATGACACACTGTCTATATTTTGTCGTGGGACCCAAGTCGAGAGAAGGTGGCTTACAGATACAAAGTGCTTTTTGTTTTGTTACGTATTTGTCACGTTGACAGACGGTTTCAAGCAGTTCGTATCTTAATGAGGAAGGGGTATTTGTGTGTCTGTTATGTCGGGGAGCGTCACTTGCGCTGTGGGTAGCATGCCTGCAGGAAACCGGCGTCCCACACCCGTGGCTTTGCGTGATTTTTTCCTCATTTCCACCAAGCAAATTCCGGGACAGTACTTGAAATTAAGCAACCGCCGCTCTCTCAACAGTCGTCCCAGTCTGTCGTTCACTAATGACCGCACCATTCGATGCCGTATGGACGCGGGGTACTGACTCAGTACATGAAGCAGCCTAAAAATTGCCCCCGCATTTTATGGCATTCGAAGATTCATTCCCGCATTCACAACAGTCTGCCACTTGTCTCTGTCCTGAGTTACACGAATTCAATCCACTTTATACCCATCGATTTTATTTAAGATCCAGTTTAAATACCATCCATTTAAGCGTGGTCTCCCTGGTAACGCTTTTCCACCAAATTCCTGTGAGCATGGCGATGTACAGGCGGTGTCATTAAGAAACTCGCATCGTGTAAAAAAAGGCATGAGTCGCCCTTGAACAGGCCATGAAGGCGCAGGGGCGCAGTGGAGGCATAACTATGCGTTTTCTTTAACCTCAGCAGCAGAAGGGGGTGGGTGGTCAACGCAACGCTCCGGCCGCCTTACCCCTGGGAAATAGACCTGGTACCCATTGTTCAGGAGGCTGGGTGGGGCCCAGGGCCGGTCTGGACGGCCCCCACCGGGATCCGATCCGCGGACCGTCCAGCCCGCAGCGAGTTGCTATATCGACTGAGCTATCCAGGCCCAAAATTCACATCCTGTATGGATCCGTTCTAAGTGAAACCGCTTTGTTCAGACTGTACAGTTGGAATGTAGTTTGGTCTGTAAATTGGGTCGATACGGGCCAAAATGAAAACCTCTTTCGGATATCCAGTGCACGCCTCAGACACTAAACGTTGTGTACATGGAGAAAGGAAGCGTCCTTGCCGTCGCCTGCCAATATTGTGAAGGTGTAAAGACCTGTGTAAGTTGCTGCACAAAACAGAAAGAAGATGTCTGCTGTATATTCGAATGATACTTGGGTCTCTCTTGAAAGTGACGTATGCGTCTGTTAGTGTTTCCTTATCGCCACATTATCTGACATTTCTGTTGTTTGGTTTGTTGTGATAAAGAGCTTACCGAAGGACAAGTTATCTGCTCGTGAAGAAAAATTACTCCTTTGTATTGTCTCTTGCCTCCTTTGATGATGTGCGCCGATACCGCTTCGTGCGCGCACAGAATGCTATTGTTCGCGCTGCGCAGAGTTGCGCGTTAAGGAAACACAGAAGTACCGTGTTTATAAAACTGTCCGTCGGCTCTGTGAGGCTAGAAGAATATGTCCGTGCTGGACGGATTTTGAAGCTTTGCGTGCTTTATGTTATTCTGTCGGTGTTGTAGTTATGAATAGGAGCAGAAAATGGGAGCTATAAACGCAATATGAACTTCAGTCGGTAGTGCATCCTTGCCATAAGTTCATAGCGTACTTCTAGACAGCAGTCAAGTGTCTCGATGAGAACCACGGTAGCTCGGTCGGTATAGTGACTGATCTGCGAGTTGGACGACCGAGGAAGTGAGTTTCGATTACGGATCGTAGGCAGACATTTTGTGTTATTCAAAGCGTTCAGACTTGCTGCGAGGCTCACGCAGTCCCCATGTCGGAGCATAACGGGTTAAAACAGCCTGCATCTAGTGCCAGCTTTAATTGAGCACAGGAAGAGGGTTCTTTGCCGTCAGTGCTCTAGTGTCATTGTGGACGTATGTTTAGAAATTGTCCAAATCCAAAGTGCCTATATCCAGTGACGCTGGGGGTATCAGAGCGTCCGTCGGTGACTGTAGTATACAGGCTTTTCATCATACGAGGCTGCGTAAGCCCGGCACAAGCGCAGAATTAGCCGAAGGTGGCTGATTTCTACAGACGTCTTTGCATCGTAATAACGTGAACGCCCTGTATAACAGTGGGTGACAGTCGCAGTGTGAGCATTTGTGCTGCTAACAGCAGTAGTTTGCTGTTAAGGTTTCATAGTAATGTGTACGTAAAGTCTGTTATTACACTGTTTTGGCGCCCAAAATGCAACGCACGCTGCGTACTGTGATTATTTTATGCGACAAACATGGCTGGTCAGTTCTTTGCCGCCCGCTCTTTGTATCGTAGCGCACTCGGCGGACCGCCCACGCGCGCGCGGCGGATGAGCTGCGAGAAGGGACAAATGATATTTGCGGGTTAAAATACGGACATATTTCAAAGTTTGAGTTGTCTGAAGTTCATAGTACGTTTCCTTAAGCGCTCGAATTCGGACTCAGCGTCCCCCCCCCCCCCTCAAACAGTGATTGCTTCGTACATACGGAACTGCTGGTGTGGGCTAGATCCGCTGTGTGTGCACGAGTCGCATGCATGATCCAAGCGGAATTCGAACCCGCGATAAGCAGTGCCGGTGATTCTGAAAAGCGGCTGTACTCCTGTTGAATTTTGTAAAATCGACCATTTTGCACAAAGAGCAGGATTTTGAATATGGTAACGTTTCTGGCGTGTTCACGGGGAGCCGCTGACTGGTCGGTCACGGCTTCGTGTTTCTGCAGACGTTTCCTTGTGTTCGGGGAGGTCCCAGGTTCGTGTCTCGACACCAAAACTGGCGCTACCGATGCTCTGGTGGAGTTTCCGCGGCTTATACAAACAAATGTGGCCGACAGCGACCCTCCATGTGCTTTACCGTGCATTACAATACACACATCAGCCTTTATGATCTGAAATGCTGACGTCCATCGAGAAACAAAGACGTAAACAAGTCCGTAAGGCGTTTTAAGTGCTGCAGTTGTAGAATGCTGTTTGTCAAGAAGTTGGCTCTACTTTCGTGGAACCGGACTGTACATCACTGTCTTCGTGAAACGTTTACTCTTACGCCATATTCAGTTCGTTTCTTTGTACCGCGTTTAAGATCGATTTTAATTCTCTAAAGACCTCTCGTCATTGTGAAGCCTCAGTGAGGAGGTCGCGCCAGAGGGAAAACACTCAGATTAATCTGAATCTTTAACGATTCAGTCCGTACCGCGCAGTAAACACTCCGTCTCGGTTATAAAAACCAGTCAGTTAATGCTGTATAGGGAAATAATCGCTGTTTGTTCTGAGATCCACACAAAACACATAAATACACTGGGCAGAACGTAGAATTGTTGAATGTTAAAGATTCAGTCCGTACCGCGCAGTAAACACACTCCGTCTCGGTTATAAAAACCAGTCAGTTATTGCTGTATAGGGAAATAATCGCTGTTTGTTCTGAGATCCACACAAAACACATAAATACACTGTGTGGGCAGAACGTAGAATTGTTGAATGTTAAAGATTCAGTCCGTACCGCGCAGTAAACATACTCCGTCTCGGTTATAAAAACCAGTCAGTTAATGCTGTATAGGGAAATAATCGCTGTTTGTTCTGAGATCCACACAAAACACATAAATACACTGTGTGGGCAAACGTAGAATTGCTGAATGTTAAAGTGGCGGTACGGACAGTACCCACTGGGCTGTAGAGGGTTGATGTTACGCTCGCGTAGTTTCAGTGTCGTTTTAAGTTGACTCGGCCAGCGGTGTCAGGCTGCAGTCACTGCGCAGAATGTTGGCCTACCATGAGATGAAGAATTGGCAACGTTTCCGTTCCCCTCCCCGTTCACCGAGCAGGCGAAACAAGTGTTACGTAACCCGTGCAGACCGCCAGCCAACGTCAGCGACTGCCATGGCACGCAAGCGGCAGTTTCGGAATGCCGGTGTGTGACGCCGTGTAGTTCTGGAAACGTACCGACGGCTCAGAGGAGAGTGCTTCCACTCGTCTGCAAGGGGGGTACGGAACACGGTGCCACGTCCCACAAGGCTGCACTGTTCATAGTGACCAACGTGAGAGCCTCGAAGTCATTTTTTACGGGCCCCCCCCCGCCCCCCCCCGCCAGATCAAGAGGAAGAAGGACGGACGCAGATCCTCATTTCGTCTGCTGCGCTGTGCAATGCGTGTTCTTTCCTTATGGCTTGTACAGAGAAGACAGACGAGGAATGCACCAGTACTGTGTCCCAACCCACTTGCCTGCCTGCTTGTCGTCTTTGCCAGTCGTGGATGGCACAAATGCCAGGTACTTACAGTCCCATCTTACCCATTTTACGCTTAAGCACTGTGGTAATTGTTTACCGCAGTCTTCTACATTTAAAAGACTCAACACGTTACCTACATATTATACGAGTATTTATGTGTTTTGTGTGGATCTCAGAAAAAACAGCCATTATTTCCCTATACAGCATTAACTGATCAGACTTCGGCGCAGCGTGTTCACTGTTCCGTGCCAGCGAAATGTTTGTAAATTATTTAGTGGAATTTCAGGCTTAGACTGTCATGGCGCTGGCCTGTCATGTAGCGAGCGCCCGGGTTCTGTACGAGTCCAGCGCACGTGAGCTTAGTGGTGTGCAAAGTGGCACCAGGACAGGCTTTTATCCGGGGACTTCTGTTTTCCCATGTCAGTATTATTCCATCAGTGCTCCATACTCATCTTAAAAGTGTTCCTATCGGAAGGACAAGCGGGCTAATAATAATCGGAACCTTCAGCCAAAACAGTGCCGTTTCGAATACCGGGGAGTATCGGACAGTCTTTCAGAGGCCCCAGGCATGCTGTCCTGTGTGTGTGTGTGTGTGTGTGTGTGTGTGTGTGTGTGTATGTATGTATGTATGTATGTATGTATGTATGTAGTGAGAGCCCAGCGGGCTGGACGTATCGAAACAGCAAAGGAGAACAAGGGGCCCCTAGTAGCCCGGCGACACGTAAAGCTCAGCCGTACGAATGTCAGTCAACGTGTGATAGGCAACTTTCACTACAAGAAAGTTTAGAAGAGGTTTTGTCCGCTAATAGCTTCACTGTCATAATGCCTGCTCTTTGCTTAATGCTCCGTTGCACTTTTGAGGGGCGAAATTAATCGAAACTGTGTATAAAGGTTCAGTTCGTACCGCCCAGGAAGCATAGTCAGTGGTCGCTGTGCCTTAGAGCTGCGGTATTGAAAGTGTGTATCGCTGACGGTCCCTACTGTGTTCCCCAAGGACACTGCCATTACGTTTTTTATTTTTGCCCCCATATTTATGTATAATAAGCGCTGAGATGATTTTAACTGTAAATCGCCAATAATGAAACTTCGTTTTGCGTAAATTTGCTTGTTTCATTTCTTTAAACAGAAGCCTGTGTTTGTTTTAAAAGGTTTTGCTTCGGTCCTGCACCAAAAATGTACGCTTCTGCGTAACAGGACTTCCGTGAAAACTTAGATTTAGTCGAAAGGGTTTCACAGACATTAACCCTTTAAGACCCAGTGGTTACTGTATGTACCACCAGGTTTAACATTCAACAATTCTACGTTCTGCCCACACAGTGTGTTTATGTGTTTTGTGTGGATCTCAGAACAAACAGCGATTACTTCCCTATACAGCATTAGCTGACTGGTTTTTATAACCGAGACGGAGTATGTTTACTGTGCGGTACGGACTGAATCTTTAACATTCAACAATTCTACGTTCTGCCCACACAGTGTATTTATGTGTTTTGTGTGGATCTCAGAACAAACAGCGATTATTTCCCTATACAGCATTAACTGACTGGTTTGTATAACCGAGACGGAGTGTGTTTACTGCGCGGTACGGACTCAGTGTGTAATTATAATGCAGGTTAATATTCGTCTTCAGATGTTTTTGAACTGCCGGGGAGGATCCAGTTACTGCCCCGTTGCAGAGTCTCAGCCTTGCGCGGTGCGCATTTCGTGAGCAGTGAGTGTGTAACTTCAGAAAAAACAACGGAAGTGTAGTGAGTTCTTCTAATTGTAGTTGCTGCTGCATCGTGGGTCGTGTTCATGGTGACGACCTGAGCAAAATTACAAGACGGAATCGTATTTTGGTGCGATTTGACGTAAATGGGCCGGGGGGGGGGGGACAGAAGTTGAGTTTCACGAGTATTGAGACGGTTGAGTCAGGAGAGGAGTTGCAACAGACAGGAGCGGCTGCAGGCGCACTGGGCCTGTCTGGTGAGGTGAAGAACGGACGGCATATTGGAACCAGCCGAACGGTTACAATTTTAGTGAAATGAAGGAGGAACAGCAAGAAGTTGTGGCAACAGAAGGACGGACATAGTCAAGTAGGAGAGTTGGAAGAGTGAACAAAAAGGAGGAGGTCGCTTAATGTTGATGGTCATTATAAAGATGAAGATGAAGAAGATGAAGATGATGATTGGGGTGTAGTGAGAGGCACTACAGTTACCATTACAACGGGAAACAACATTTACTGCCCTAAAGGTTCCTCCCAGGCAGTGCCGGCTCGTCTAGCGCGATGGGCTGTGGGCTGTCGGGGTGTGCGGCAGTGGGAATGAGTTTGTGTTGGATGATAGCATTACGGGGAGGGGGGGGGGGGGGGGGGCAGGC
>BLKM01009392.1:0-142636 GCA_013340265.1 Coptotermes formosanus | reverse complement strand
GGGGGGGGGCATGCAGTTCAACGTGGAATTTGGCATTTCTGTGTACGTCTGTATTGTGAGATGCTGTGCTGTGTGGGGCAGGCGCGGGGCCTTCCCGTGCTGTTTGCATGGGGCTGTGCATCGCTTCTCTCTAGCCATCATGGCGGTGCAGATTTCGCGTTCGACCCCTGTACCTTGTCACACCCCCTCCAGCCCCTGCGTTCTTTTAAACGCGCAGTTTTCCTTACCAAAGCGCGTATCGTCACCATGACAACCTCTTAGAGACGTCGTGACCTTGGGCTTAAGAATTGCGGGCACCGGCTTGTTTGTAACTTGCAACTTCAGCTGTGCCGACAGTTGCTGAAATAACGGCGAATAATTGAAAAACAAACGCAGCTGTTAGCGTGGCGTGATGCCTGCCGGCCTGCCTGCCTGCCTGCCTGCCTGCCTGCCTGCCTGCCTGCCTGCCTGCCTGCCTGCCTGCCTGTCTGTCTGTAACACTCGAGCACATTTGAACGGATTTGTACAAAATTTTGTGCTGGGGAGTTTTTTATTTAGAATTTGTAGGTAGAAATCCAATTTTGATCAAAAACCGAACAAGAACGGCTGACGGTTCGGATTGAGACTGCCTGCATGTAGGCCGACACACGGCTTAAGCGTTGGAGCAGATGTGTTTTCTTGTAGTTCTTGCAGTGTTAGAGGAAGATAAAAGGGTGTGAATCCGCCGATATTGTTATGATGTGCTGAATTTTCCTAAGCTGTTTGTTTCATGACGATATTTAGGCCTAATATTTTGCAGTGGACTCACGTTCTGTGCTCTAAAATCCAACTTGAAGGCCGCAAGGTCTTTATTGAAACGCTGACAGTTGCTCAGCTAGCCAAGTAATTATTCGCCTTGTACTGAAGTGAAGGTTCATTACCATGATCACAGCAGCCGTCCGTGAACCCTGTTCTGAGACATACCAGCATGGGACAGCCGAAGGACGGGACACGATGCCATGAAGCGGTGAGAGGGAGTGAAGGTATAGCTCCACATATTCGTTATTTGGGAAGGGCTACAAGTTCAAAGAATTGCCGTTAATTCAAAGGTAAACGGGAAATAGTAGGTGAGGTTTCATGGCACGCCTGTTAATTATACATGTATATGCTACACGACGTACAGCGATGTGTAACAAGTTGCCTTACGGCAAGGGGCAGAAATGTTTCCAACAGGAGGACAGTGGGACGCTGTTTCAGGCCAGTCAACAGACGCAGTGACAGTCTGGCCTGGCGTAATGCCTACTCGAAAGGCCAGCTGATTGAATCATGATTATATGCGACAGTCCTGACGGACTCGTTCGTGGTTTTCCTTGTAGCTTCCAGGTAGAAGTAAGAATGGTGCGCGATATTCGGCCACGGTGCTTTCCTGCGAGATTTACTGCCGGTAGCATTTCCTGTCGAGAACCTGATAGTTGCTGAGCGAATCAGGCAGATACCTGCATTTTTGGCGCCCGAAGGCTCATTGTCACGTGTATGAGTGCTTGCCGTTCGTGCCTGTCCGAGACCGTTGAGTCAACTCCACATCCTTCGATGTGTGCCGTGCCGGGCGTTGGGTAACACTGTCCCCCCGGCACGGCACGTTCACTCAGCCTGGCAGGACGAGATCCCTTCGGATCAAATAACGTCCAGACGTGTTTGTACGCAGGCACCGTACAGAGTGTAAACAGCTGGGAACTCTTGCCTGGAACGGTTTGCGTAAAAGTTTTAAATTTACAGCACTGTAATCTTCTGATTACCAACTTTGTATATTTCAGAATTTTAATATTTTAAAAAGGGGGCCGCAGTAGCTACATCAGCTGCTGGCCTTGTACTGCTTTGGCAGAGTAACTCCCTGATAGTGGCACCGCGGTGCCGAAACATGTAGCAGCCTTATACTGGCTTCTGAATGCGTTCTGTTCAGTGCGTCAGCTTGTTCATGGGTTGCTTATAGGCAGAGGGTGTTCGAGAATGGGGTGCTGAGGAAGATATTTGGGCCTAAGGGGGACGAGGTAACGGGGGGAGTGGAGAAGACTACATAACGAGGAGCTTTATGGTCTGTACTCCTCACCAAGTGTTATTCGGGTGATCAAATCAAGAAGAATGAGATGGGCGGGGCATGTAGCACGCGTGGGAGACATGAGGTGCATACAGCGTTTTGGTGGGGAGACCTGACAGAGACCGCTTGGAAGACATAGGCGTAGGTGGAAGGATAATATTAAATTGAATCTTTAAGAAATAGGATGGGAGGGCATGGACTGGGTTGATGTGGCTCAGGACAGGAACTGGTCGCGGGCTGTTGTGATGCGGTAATGAACCTTCGGGTTCTGTAAAGTGCCGGGAATTTCTTGGCTGGTGGAGGAACTGTTAGCTTTCCTACAAGGACTCTGCTCTGTGTAGTCAGTCAGTCAGTCAGGGTTCTGACGGCATCCGCTATGCTCAATACTGTCCTGTGGATTGGGACGCCATGTAGGGAGGTGGATTTGTACTGACGTTTCGGAGCAGCTCCGATAAACTTTACCAGGCTGTACGGTGTCACATGCCAGAAGTCGGTACCGTGTGTGTGTGTGTGTGTGTGTGTGTGTGTGTGTTGGTTATTTATAAGCCCGGGAACTGAAGAAGTGCAGAAAGTGAATCGGCGTCCTCCGAAAGGAGGCCAAGTCCGCTCCAGCGGTCGTGCCATTTTCCGAAATATGACGGCAGCAGTTTTATTGAGGTCGCTTTGGCCTTGCTACGTCCGAGGCCGTGTCCGCCTGACCCAAATGTTCAGCCTTTTCTCGTCTTTACCGGCCCGTGGCTAATCAGATGTCCCTGTGAAAACCGGCGCAAGTCCACTTGGTTCGCTAGGTCTTGCTGTTCAGTTGCGTGTTGAGACTTCTGTATCAGCTGCTGAGGTTACATACAGTCGAACTCGGCTATAATCTCGTCAAAGGGACGATATTTTGTGTCGTTATAACCGAATGTCGTTATAACCGAGGAGTGCAATGCTATGGTTAACAGTGAGCAAATAATTGGTACCACAGAATATCTGACGCTATAGACGAGGCGTCGTATAAGCCGATGCCATTGTAACCGTTTTGGGCTGTATTCTCTGCGTTTTTGTGGAACGGTTTTGCAACGTTTCGAACATTAATAAGATTATCGACTGATGCATCAGTTACAGGGGTTGTTTATGAAAGGTGTGTGGCTGTCAGAGCGAGGATGGCGACTGGCTGCGGGCTGGACGGTCTGGGGATTGAACCCTGGCAGGGGCAAGTGGTTTCTCCAAAACCGCCTAGACCGGCGCTGGTCCCGCCCAGCTTCCTGTTCAGTGCGTGCGGGGGTTCTTTACCGGGGGTAAAGCGGCCGGGGCGAGGAGCTGACCACTCACTTTCATCTAGTGCCGATGTTACGAATGCCTGGAACCACGCCACATGCGTCACTGGCGCACGGGGACACCGTAAGCGTTACGTGGAATATAGGACATTCTTCTCCTAACGTGACCGACGGCGCGGTTTTGCTTTAAACTCAGAATTTCGTGTCCACCTCAATAAAAGTGAAAGTTTTTAGACTTCAGGGTTCGAAATTATTTATTATCCAACTTCTGTTGCTATTGGAACAAATTCTGATGACAAGGAATGCCAGTGAGTTGTTTATGGCGTTGTGTGTGTGTGTTGTTTGTGGGTTGTTCAGTGACATTCGGCTGAGGGGTAAACACTGCCTCACGGTAGGAACCTCTTGTTCTGTTTGGTTTCTTCAAAAGCCACCTGAATTGACGCATTTGTGTTTTTGAGACCGTGCCCACCCGGTGTGTCATTTTTGAAGATCACAGCTTTACAGCGACACGGTTGACGTGTTGGATGCAGGGTGACGCTACCATGTTACGTGTTGGATGTAGGGTAACGCTACCATGTTACGTGTTGGATGTAGGGTGACGCTACCATGTTACGTGTTGGATGTAGGGTGACGCTACCATGTTACGTGTTGCGATGCTGAATTGGGTGTGTAAATCTTGCTGAGTGTTCAGGTGTTCAGGAATGTTGCGCCTGTTCTAGGCGCATCTTGCGTTCAGGTTCAGGCAGACCAGTGTTGGTGGGCTGCTGGGGAATGGAAATGAAAATATTAAGATGTCCCGAAACGTCGGGGACATCATACTCGACACGCCGTAAGAATCTTCGTTAGGAACACCGCTGTGAGAACCTCACATCTCCCAAACTGTGCGTGTTGTTCGCAAGGCGGCAGTTACAAACCTGACTAACGTTACAGGTTCCGAGGTTACATACAGTCGAACTCTGTTATGACGTCATGAAAGGGGCTGAATGTTTCGCGTCGTTATAAACGCGTGTTGTTATAACCGAGCAGTATAATGTTATGGTTATGGTTAACAGTGAGGAATTAATTGGTACCACAGAATATCTGATGCTTTAGACGAGGTGTCGTATAAATCGATGTCGTTATAACCGGATTCGGCTGTGTATTAAACGTAACGCACGCGTTTTATGTATGTGCTTTCGTAACACGTTTCCATGTCGTAGTGGTGTGTCTGTGTATCTGTGTAATTGGATTATGGGAATTTTCCTTTGTTTCCCCATATTTCTTTAGTTCATTCTTTGATTCTTTCTCCATTTTTCCGTGGTTTCTACTATTTTTATTCTCGTTTCCTGCAATGTCAGCAATCCGCCGTACAATCCTGCTGTGCCGGTTGCATCACAATTCACGTGGCCAGTTTAAAAACAAACGCCCCTTATGAGTGACATTTCTGCTGTCTGTGTTTTTTCAGAACGTATGCGCCGTGTGTGTGTAAATATAGACTTAATAGTCTCTGTTCTGACTGCGTGGGAGAGCTGTGGAAATGTGTAATATTGCGTTACAGTGTGGCCGGGCCTCAAGGACGCAACTTTCACCTCTGTCATTTGAAATGCTGTCGTAACGTGACAGAGGCGCAGGGATCCGGAACGGGCTGCACCGGGTGTAAAGGAAATTACTTTCCTTTTGTGTTGCGATTCGTCGGGTTCTCAAAGTCTCCAAGTTAATAATATATATAAACGTATATAAATAAATTTATATATATATAAACTGGAAGTGCTGCTCCGGTGACGGAAACAAGAAATAAACAGAAAGCATTTCCGGAAATGCAGTGGAACTTGGTCGTAGGTTATGAAAGGCGCAGAATATTATATGTCGGTTAAGCGAGTGTTGTTCTAAGCGGGAGGTACAGTGTTATGGCTAACATTGAGGAAGTAATTGGTACGACAGGATGCCTGACGTTAATGCAAGGTGTCGCGTAAAATGGATGTCGTTATAACCGGGCGCGATTGTGTTCGGAAGGATATGGCATGAAGATTCGAGTCTTACGGGACTGACGCTGTGTAGTGGCCGTTCCATCGTGATTTAAAGCTGAATGAAATCCCCTTTGCTTGAATATTCACATTTATTCTTCCATCCTGATTACAGATGGGTGCACAGATACCTGGACGCTATTACTGTATGCTTTCAAGGGCTGCGGTCTGTTTATGTTAGGGGAAATAGATGTACCGGGGCCTGTTTAGCTCAGAAATGTGCAAAGCGGTGTTGCAGTGTTCGTGTCCGCGGGTGGCCGCTCGCAAATAGCCGAACAGTGAACACTGCGTCTCAGCCCGTACCGCGCAGTAAACACACCGTGTCGGTTATAAAAACCAGTCAGGTAATGCTGTATAGGGAAATAATCGCTGTTTGTTCTGAGATCCACACAAAACACATAAACACACTGTGTGGACAGAACGTAGAATTGTTGAATGTTAAAGATTCAGTCCGTACCGCGCAGTAAACACTCCGTCTCGGTTATAAAAACCACTCAGTTAATGCTGTATAGGGAAATAATCGCTGTTTGTTCTGAGATCCACACAAAACACCTAAACACACTGGGTGGGCAGAACGTAGGATTGTTGAATGTTAAACCTCGCGGTTTTTATATTATGCTTGGTGGATACTGAAAACATGTAGCCACTGGGTTTTGAAGGGTTAAGCAAAAGCGACCGAACGTAACACAAATATGTCTGTTTCCCTAGCCTGTCCCCCTTGTCGCCATGTCTGCTACGCAGTATGGGGGGAGAATGTAAGGCTGTGGGTGGGGGAGTAAAGCGGCCGGAGCGTAAATGTGGCCAGTCACCAAGAGCTAGTACCGAAGTTACGAATGCGTGGAAGAGTACCTCTATTCGCCACTGCTGCTTCATGTTGTGGCGAATAATTCGTAGCAAAATTTTATCTTTCTTAATCGAACTTTTAGCAAAGTCCTTCGGAATACTGCAGAACTCCAACCAGGTTTCTGTTGTGGAGGTACTCAGAAGCGAAGCCTGTGCTGTTGTGAAACTCTTCGCGGTCGAGGCGTGCACTTGACCACCTGCACCCAGTGCCGAGGTGAGGAATAAATGGAGCTGTACCTCTGCTCCCCCACATTCCTTCACGGCTGTGCACGTGGACAGCTATACGTTTACTTCCAGTTTGTTGCAACGTAGCTTATGTAGTTGATACATCGCTCTTAATTAGCAAAGTAATTACTCAGGTACGAATCAGTCGTCAGCTTTCACCGTCGTTTGCGGGCGTGCGCGCGCGCGCGCGATTTGCAGTACAGTAAGACTGACGTGTTGAGGGTTCAGGTCTCTTGGGAAGCGGGGGAGGTGTTGAGGGTTCAGGTCTCCTGGGAAGCGGGGGAGGTGTTGAGCGTTCAGGTCTCCTGGGAAGCGGGGGAGGTGTTCAGGGTTCAGGTCGCCTGGGAAGCGGGGGAGGTGTTGAGGGTTCAGGTCTCCTGGGAAGCGCTGGAGGTGTCGAGTTGGGTTAATGTTGCCCCTGTTTCGAAGGAACTTAGTGTTTTCATGTTCACGGGTCGACCTTGGATGGCAGCACTACATTCGAAACGTCGGAAAACACCCAGCAGCACAGCGTCACATTTCAGAACTGTATGATAATCTGATGTCCGCAGTTGGTATAACGGCGTGTAAGAATACAAACCTGATGTCCGCAGTTGGTATAACGGCGTGTAAGAATACAAACCGGCTGCTCAGAACGGAGCGTAGCTGATGCTGGTTGTAGTGCAGAGCGGCACGGTCGGTAAAACATCTGACTGCAAACCCGGCAGCCGTTATCAGGCCGCACAAGTGCGGGTGGAACTTGGCCTCCAAGTTGGCCCGAAACTGGGTCAGTGGGCCACGGCGTCACAACAGACTCGTTACTGCGCCCGGGCGACGGCGCTGCCGACTCAGGGGACGCCGGGAAGGCCACGGTCACTGAGAGGAATCGATTGGTTGTTACGTCAGCGGCCGTGTGCGGCCCCCAGGTGGTTTGCCTGGCGCTGCTGGCTCGGCTGGGCAGCTGGAGGGTAGTGGGGGCAAGATAGAAGCTAAGTTGTCTCTTTCACACGCCATGATGGCGTATAGCGGACGTAGAGGTGTAGCTCCACTCAGTCTTAACCGCGGAACTAGATGGGAGTGGCGGTGCAGTTGGCTGGGGCCGGCGTTCCCTGTAATTTCCTTACAGCTGCGCGGACCTGCTGCTGCTCCTAGCAGAACATTTTTACACGACCTGACGACTGCGCGCACTTTAAAATTTTTTTTGTACTGTGCGTAATAAGAGTATTTACAACGAAAATTGAAAAATTCCGTCTGCGCGGCAACAATTCAGTGGGGGCGGGAGCATTGCCGTTACTGAGCGGCCGCGCACCCGCGCAGCTTAGAGGGAACATTGGTTGAGGCACTGCGCTACAAGCCGGCAGGTCGCGGGTTAGATTCCCGACGCTGTCATTGGAATTTTTCACTGATATAATCCTGGCGGTCGCACTAGCCCTGGGGTGGACTCAGCCTCTAACAGAAATGAGTACCAGGAATATCTCCTGGGGGTAAAGGCGGCCGGTGCGTATGGCTGACAACCTTACCACCTTCATGTGCCGATTGTCTTGAAATCTGGGAGCGTCAGCCTCTGGAACGCTGAGGGCCTGTACAGGGACTGCTTTACCTTACATGAAAATGGATGCCATTGTTCGTGGTTCCCACGTACCGCTGTGCGCGCCAGTGGCGCTGTGTCCACGCAATGTCACTGTGACGCAACCCAGACCTGAATGTGTTGCGAACCTCAGCGAAACGAATCGCCAGCCGAAACAAATGAGCATCAAGGTTCTTAACGAAACAACAATATTTTGTAAGGGGTTGCGCATGCGCGGAGTGTAGACAGGCCATTGCCCAAGCTCCAGGAATATTGCAGATCTTACACAAAGCCACAAATGCCGTCACCGATCACGTTTGTTCTCGGTATGGGGTGAAGGGGGGGGGGGGTGTTTCTGGCTGATCGGTTTTTCGGGGACGCAATTTCTACGTGTTGTGTAGTTACGGGTTCTTTAAGGACGTAGCCAGTTGCTCGTATGGTGCGGCGGTAGTGAATTCTCTGGGATGAAATCGGTGCGCTTGTGGGGCGTTGCGCAGCGCCGAGTAGTGAACCTTTACCGACGTTTCGGGACAACATACCGGTCCCATCTTCAGGGGTCAAAAAGTCAGGCTTCTTGACCCTTGACCCTTCGAGGAAATGTAATCACTGCCGCTTTATGGGAAGCCTGCGCAGTTCCGTTGGTATAGTGACTTTCACGGGCCCGATGACCGTAGAATCCGAGTTTGTTTACCGGCATGGTCTGAAATGTGACAAGGGCGGCTGTGGGGCACATACAGCTGTCTGCCCGGTGGGTACCGAACTGTTCTGTCTTGTCGGTGAAAGGGGGCCGCGGCTTGGAGCTGAGCGCTGTGTGTGGTACAGAGACCTTTAAATCCGTATGGTTACTTTACGTACCGCCAGGTTTAACATTCAGCAATTGTACGTTCTGCCCACACAGTGTATTTATGTGTTTTGTGTGGATCTCAGAACAAACAGCGATTATTTCCCTATACAGCATTAACTGACTGGTTTTTATAACCGAGACGGTTGCGTTTCTGTGAGACTCGGGTTATAGGAAGTCGTCTAATAGAAATAAAAGGGCTGACGGGAGAAATGGGGCGCGACATTTCCACACTGTTCGCTGAAATCGCGTAACAGGCAACATGCGTATGCGAAATTTCGCGTTATACAGTGTGTCCTAAAAGTTCCGGTATTCAGAGATAGAAATTTTGAAACTTCGAGTCCTGGGGTTTGTGCGACACTGTGTACAAACAGTGTTCACATATTCATCAGTCGCGTTATAGCCAGTTTGCGTTAACGAAATACGCGTAACAGCAGAGCTGACTGTTTCAGTAAAATTCGTGTTGATTTCAGTGTTGCAAGGGTTCAGAATGCGTACAGTGTCTTGGGTGGGCCAGTGTAAAACGAAGTACCATTAGGCTACTGCATTCTTCTTGCCGAGGTTGACTTGCCGCTTGGAGCCACAGTTGGATGGTTCAACTGCGCGATACAGTGGCCCGACTGACTGGCCGGACGGACGGACAGACAGACAGCCAGCCAGCAAGGCTTTGCTAGTTGTGGCCTTGGCGGGAAGTGTGTCAAAGGCAACGCGAATGTGTCGGTCTGGTCCGCTGCCAGTCGTGTTTAAATAAATACAAAAACATTTATGACGTCACGTCTTCCCGCATCATTTGTTAGTCTCGTGCCCTCCCCCACCCCCACCCCCCATAATTAATGTTCGTCGTGTCACCATTCCTGCAGATTCGTAAATTTTGGAGGACGGAGCTTTCGAGGTACAGAGCCGATCGCTAACCAAGGGCATTCGTATTTCATCGTCTGAGGTATAAAGTTTTTTTAAAATTGTATATCGACCGACATTCAGTCAGTAACTGACTCCATGGAGCACACCGCTTCCTTAGAAGCTAACAGTTCCTCAGCCAGTCAAGAAATTCGTAGCATTTTATGGAACCCGAAGTTTCATCACCGCATTCACAACAGCTTGCCACCTGTCCCTATCCTGAGTCCGATCAATCCAATCTACGCCCTTCCATCCCGTTTCTTTAAGCTATGCCTACTAAACATCGATTTTCCCCGGACGTGTCCTTGTATTCGACCCAAAAATATTTTTTTAATAGTACAAATGTCCAGGTTTTTGACTGTTCGTTATTTCTTAAAGCTTTTGCGTATTTCAGTGGTACTGAAATGCAAAATAAAAATGTTTACAAGTTGTAAGAAATGCATAATTGTATGGTGATTGGTCAAGCCAAAAATACGAAAACGTTAGTTGAGCAGTTGGCTTTCGGAATGTCTCGGGGAAAGTTCGGTGCGGAAATTCTGAACGACTTGAACTGTGTGAAAGAACATGCTTAAAGAACGCCTCCCTTTGAACTTCGCACCCCAAAGAACTGCAAAATGTATATTTATTCTTATTGGTTACAGAGCCATAACCAGCAGTTCCCTTTTTAATACGTCTTTAGGCATATGGACACTGCCGGAGTTCCATGATTGTTGTTCCTCTTGTCGCCTTATGATGGCTCTTATGAGCCGAAACTTGTAGCCTAAATAGCTGTTTAAAATATTGGTTCTGACTGTGTAATTAATGAGAATAATCTGCATACCAACGGGGATGTCTTGCAGTGAAATGAAAAAAACAGCAGTGGGGAGGGATTTGATGAACAGTGTCAAAATTCTGAGCTGCAGCAAATTTTACGCAGGGCCCGTGTGTGTAATGTGTGGACAAGCGGGCGAGTTCCCTTGTCACGTGGCTGACACTCAGTGAGCCTCCAGTGATTTGCAACCTGCGGGCCGCGTGGCGCGCCGAATTTACGTCTGCTGCCCTCCAGAGTTTCCGAATGCATGTCGCACAGTTCCCAGGTCAGCATTCAAGACAGCCACGCGGGACTGTGCAAAGTTTTGAGTTGTGTCAAATGCTGTGCCCCCTTGTGTTCGTTTCGTTATTTCGGACGGGGCCCACCCTAACCTTGAAGTCAAGGCTCTTCCTGGAAGCCATGACGCGAGGAATGTGAAAGCAGCGGCTGCCCGCAGTACAGGAGTGATGAGCGTGTGGCTGCCAGAAGGTGTAGGGGCCGAGCAAGTCGTAAGCTTCAATCGAGTGGCCTTAAAAGTTGTGAGCTACTGGTAACTGAGTTGTGAGCTGCTGGTAACTGAGTTGTGGGCTGCTGGTAACTGAGTTGTGGGCTGCTGGTAACTGAGTTGTGAGCTACTGATAAATGAGTGGTGGGTTGCTGGTAAATGAGTTCATCCCGCGTGGCGTTAGGATATACCGCGTGCTTCAGCAGCACCTGACCGATTGCAAATACAGTGTTTATGTATCTGTAGTGCCTTTGTGTGCGACGGATCAGATGCCGTACGGAAGCAGAGAAAACATCGTACTTGGCTTTACCAAATGTTTTGTTTGTTGCTGTAATTACAGAAGGTTTGTAAATATCACCTTTTATATCCGGTAACGTCTTCTTGAACCGTATGTACAGAGTCTTTATTCTATTTGACAACTATCTTTTGTCACCTCCACTTCTTCTCTGTCCCTCGTGTGGGAGATGGTGTGAGTGGGCGAAGTTAATTCGATAGCGAGCCGACAGGATGTAGCAACCGATAGTTGTCAGAGAGAGACCAATGACCCTGTACGTTTCAGGCCACAGTTGCAGACATGGCGACAGTTCGAAACTTTGAGAGATTATCTTTGACAAATTTAAGGTAACTACGGTCTGTCCGTAAATAGTTAATTCTTGCGTACAGAGACTGAGAAAACCGTGCAGGCGTGTGTGACGTATTCAGTCGTACAGTTGCAAGCACAAAGTGGGTCGGTCACATCGGTTTGTTGTGTGCTGATGTGATGTTAATTGCGCGACGGAAGGTAACGTACCGTCCAGAAGAACAAACTCGATGTCTCGTCGCCAGAATTCGGGACACATCGTAGTATAAAGATGGCTAATCAAACCTTCGATATTTTGGGACGACGGTGGAAAATAAAATTGCATTTACGCGTAAATTAAGAGCAGATTAAATTCGGAAAATATGAGTTTGAGGTCGACATGTGCGGTGACTGTTAACATTGCTGTCGGTTACTCCGAAACGTCGGCGCAGTTCCACAAGGCTCCCCGGCGACACACCCTAGAAGGCAGAAAATTTGAAATTGGGGAGATTGTCGCTATCATTCAGTTAAGAGTCTTTCGTATTTCTGTCTGCCGTGTAACAGTACGCGCTGTATCGTCTGATATACAGAATGTCCCTTTTATAGTATTCCTGAGCACAGCAGCTGTCACGGAATATCTCGGCGGCTTCGGGTTTTATTATGCGGTAAATGTGTTGTGCTCACGCACACGATAAAAGGGACAGCCAGCACTGCGGCAGTCGCGGTTACGTTCTTAAGTAAAGTGGGTTTCGTGTGGGTTTTTTGGGCTCAGAATGTGACTGCCTGGAGAGCATTTGCTGATGTCTGTCACATGTAGTTAGGGGCAGAGAAGCACTGCAGTAGTGCAGGCACTGATACAACACCTGAGACATGGCTAAGCAACAACCGTGGTGTTGCAGGTAGACGACCAGATGAAGCTGCTGCAGCATTCGTGGTCCGACATGTTGGTCTTGGATCACATGCACCAGCGCATGCACAACAACCTGCCTGACGAGACCACCCTGCCGAATGGACAGAAATTTGACCTCCTCTGCCTCGGCCTGCTCGGGGTACCTACCCTCGCCGACCACTTCAACCAGCTGATGGCCAAGCTACAGGACCTCAAGTTCGACGACACAGACTACATCTGTGTCAAGTTCCTGCTCTTACTTAACCCTGGTAAGGCTCCGCGTCATGTTTGAGCTGGTACGTAACCTTGGTAAGATTGTGCGTCAAGTTCCTCTCCCTTCTTACGCCTGGTAAGATTGTGCGTCAAGTTCCTGCCCTTAACTCTGGTAATACTGTGCACTGTGCAAGTCACACTGTTGCTGGGTGTGACGGTTTGACAGCAGCACGATGCATGTGGCGGTGATGTGGGTCACCACGCCATGTATTATATTCCTGAGGTGTGTGGTTCGAATGTCGGTAGGTACATCGACTGCCCTGACTCACTTTTGACGTGGTTTGACTCATACTCTCCAGGAAACCCCCTCGGTTGTCCCTCATATTAGGTCACGACCGCGTTCTTCCGCGTCTGTTCAGCTTGCTATTCGCCGAGCATCCAGACATTCGACGTTACGTAGGCTGGCCATCCGAAATAATGGTTCAGTTAACTAAAAATAGGAGACACTGTGTGGCTAGATGGATACCGACGTTTCGGAGGCACATGTTGACTTCCTTTCGTATCCTGCGACACGGCCGTGTGCCCCGCTCTTTGCAGCTCCTCTGTGCCCCGAGCCCCTTGCCCAGCTTTGTTGAGACAACATGTTCCGTCGAAACGTCGGTACCAACCTAACATACTGACCCTGCGGATCACACAGGATTAATGTGTAATAATCTTTGATGCGTGTATCGGAAAGCAGGACTGCTGTCAGTTGCGCAGACACCCGTTGATAGACAGCGCCAAGCAAGACACCTTCTGAAGTCCGATAACAAACGACTGTTGAGTCAAGTCGTCATGCTCTGCCTGTTGACATATCCCGGTACTGATTGTGAGAAATTGGTTATGCATTTTTGTACTGCATTGCAGAGATAGGCACAAACACAGATGTGAGCTCGTCGATCATTCCTTCACTGTACTGTGAAACCTGCTTTCTGTGTACTTTGTAAGAAAAGACACGCTTACTGTATCATATCCGCTTTTTTTTCGTAACTTTTGACTAGTTGACAGTTTTGCTTTAAAATTTGCATGACCCCCATACCGTAAGCCATCTTGATGCTATATGGGGGTCATGCAAACTTCTGACGTGGAAGTGATGGCATTGCACCTTAGAACACGTTCATAAAATGTTGTTAACAGCAGGGGGCCTTTCTACGATGTTTTTAATTTTAGACGGAAAAACTATAACATGGCGACCGGGCTAAATTTGTAGGTAGCTTGGGGTTCTTTGGGGTTAGGCGGGTGGAGTTTTGTGTGCAAGTTGTGAGCTGTCCACATCATTCGACTGTGTATAGTTTGTGTTTTGTATAGAATACCTTTTAAAGATCAGTGGGAACTTCACATGTACCGCGTGCTTTAAATTCTTCCCACACAGCATGTTAAAGTGTTTTGTGTGGATCTCAGAATAAGCAGCGATTATTTCCCTATACAGCATTAACTGACTGGTTTTTATAACCGAGACGGAGTGTGTTTACTGCGCGGTACGGACTGAATCTTTAACATTCAGCAATTCTACGTTCTGCCCACACAGTGTATTTATGTGTTTTGTGTGGATCTCAGAATAAGCAGCAATTATTTCCCTATACAGCATTAACTGACTGGTTTTTATAACCGAGACGGAGTGTGTTTACTGCGCGGTACGGACTGGATCTTTAACATTCAGCAATTCTACCTTCTGCCCACACAGTGTGTTTATGTGTTTTGTGTGGATCTCAGAACAAACAGCGATTATTTCCCTATACAGAATTAACTGACTGGTTTTTATAACCGAGACGGAGTGTGTTTACTCTGCGGTACGGGCTGAATTTTATTATATCTCGTATATAAGTTAGTTGAAGTTTAGGCTGCAATGGGCTATGCGTCGGTTGTTCCATATTGTATTGCTGCCTTGGCCATTTCCAATTAAAATTTGTTGTTCCCGAGTGTTTCTTGATTTTCGCCAAGACACACAGTAAATGCTCCTCTGGGAGGAAAGTGTATGGCTTAATGCGTCATTGTACAGGCGGCAGAACGGGCGATCATGTGGCTTTAGCCGTAAGCAGAATCCTGACTAAAGAACAGTGAAAGTGCCTTTGAAGATGCAAGTCTTCCGGGTTATGACGCCGTGTCGTTGTGCGAGAAGTCCCTGACGTTTCGAAGGTGGCTCCATCTTCAGGGCCAGGCAGTCCCAACAATTACTTTTCTTCTTTGATGCCGTCCGGTTACCGGAACACCATCTCTTGTTATTGAAGGTCTGTTGCTAGCGTTTTTGAAGCTGAAGATGACTGTGGAGCATAGGTGGAGTGATACTGAAAGGGGAAGACATAAGTACTTGGAGCAACACAGGCACTCCCCGCCGAAACATGAAATTCGTGTATATTATATACATGTTTTAAATTAAGTGGAACCCGGTTATAACGACGTCGGTTTATGCGACACCTCACCTATAGCGACATACATTCTCTGATACCACTAAATTCCTCACTGTTAACCATAACATTACACTCCTCGGTAATAACATTCGTTCAGAACGACACAAAATGTTAGTCCCTTTCATGACGTTATAACCGAGTTCGGCTGTATTTTATTTAGTGACATTGTCAGTTGCTGAGATCGCGTAGCGTCGGTGACGAGTAAGTATGGTTCGTTGCTGTGGTGATGATACGAGAAGACCAAGCACTGTGAGAGTAACCCATCTCAGTGTCACTTTGTCGACCGCACTAGCCTGAGGACGATACCGGGTCTCCGTGGTGAAAATAACACACATTTACAGCAAAGGGGTACGGTGTTTGCGCTGCAAAGAGAGTAGTTCTGTTGTTTGGTAAGTAAGGGCTGTTCATGGTGACGGCCCTACGCAGCGCGTAAGGCAGGATGGCAGTTGGACAAGCTAATGCTTTCGTTCAGAGCGACATGTTGAAAGCGCCCAGAGCCTACACGCCCGCGTTTCCCCAGTCCTGGAGACAGTCATTGTGTGGATGCAGGAAGATGGGCCGAGTGTCTGACAGGCTTTGCATGATTCCGGCCGTCCTTGGGGGATTGCAGACGGTCCAGGTGCTGTGTGAATGACAGGCACAAGTCACATGCAGGGCCAGTCCTAAGAGAAAGTTTATCTAGGGAAGAGCTGGAACAAGTTACCATGTCTGCTGTTGGCTATTCTGACTGGGGGGAGGTGTGATAGTACCTCATAACAGGTAACGGCCACTTCCTACCACATCCCTTGCAGTTCATTATTCACTTAGTCTCAAAATGAGGTTTCTGACGTGTAGTAGTTTTCTGCTGACATTATCAGGATGCTCAAAACATGGGGATATGTAGCATGCATGGAACAGAGAAGAAATGCATTGAGAGATCTGATGTGGAGACATTAAGAAAAGAACCACTTTGAAGACATAGGTATGGGTGGATGGATAATACTGAAGTTATTCATAAATAAATTAGTTGGTAGGATGTGCATTAGATACATTGGTGGGCTCCTGTAGCTTCCTGTAGTTGTAAAGGTTTTATTTTTGTCTTCTCTGTCATCTGAGAACCCTGGATGTGTAGCTTTTGAGCGTCCGCTTACGGAAATGTTCTGTGGTTTGCAGAAGTGCGGGGCATCATGAACCGGAGGCATGTCCAAGAGGGTTATGACCAAGTTCAGCAAGCACTCTTGGACTACACCGTCAACTGTTATCCACAGATCCAGGTGACTTACAGCTCAATCTGTTGAGCAGTTCTTGAACTATTCATGTCAACTAAGGGCCTCACCCTACATTGTACAGATATCTCCTGGCTTATTGCAGACTTACTGTTAAGATCTGCATATTCCTTGTTTGCCTGAAAGAGAAGAATTAGGGATTGTAAACAACTGAAATGAACGGTGTTACAGTTGAAGATTACTCTTTTCATGGGTGTGACACCATGTAGTTGGCACCACTGTATGGGGCATCACATAACAAAACAAGTCGGCATCACATTCACCACCACAACAAACATCAGATTTTACACTGTATTAAAATTAAGGGAATTGACCAATTCTGAACAGAAATTAATAGCAGTGGAACCAAAGGAGTAGCAGCCTTCAAGTAATGTGATTGAGCTACATGAAGGGCTGTGCCTACTTCAGGCAGTTGGACAGAGCAACAGTGGGCTGTGTCTGCTTCAGGCAGTTGGACAGGGCAACAGTGGTCTGTGTCTGATTCAGGCATTTGGACAGAGCAACAGTGGGCTGTGTCCGGTTCAGGCAGTTGGGCAGGACAACAGTGGGCTGTGTCTGGTTCAGGCAGTTGGACAGAGCAACAGTGGGCTGTGTCTACTTCAGGCAGTTGGACAGGGCAACAGTGGGTTGTGTCAGGTTCAGGCAGTTGGGCAGAGCAACAGTGGGCTGTGTGGTTCAGGGAGCTGGGCAGGGCAACAGTGGGCTCTGTCTACTTCAGGCAGTTGGACAGGGCAACAGTGGGCTGTGTCAGGTTCAGGCAGTTGGACAGGGCAACAGTGGGCTGTGTCTGGTTCAGGCAGTTGGACAGAGCAACAGTGGGCTGTGTCTGGTTCAGGCAGTTGGACAGAGCAACAGTGGGCTGTGTCTGGTTCAGGCAGTTGGGACAGAGCAACATTGTGCTGTGTGTGGTTCAGGCCATTGGACAGAGCAGCAGTGGGCACTGTCTAGTTCAGGCCATTGGACAGAGCAGTAGCAGACTGCAACAGCCTGCTTTTCATTGTGGATGTCTGGGTACCATCATGGGGGCAGTTATTGTGGAATTCAGAATTGTGCTTCAGTATTTGAGTTATGAACCTCGTCCTCCTCTTTCAATATGTCTACTTTGTGTTCATTGTCCGAAGTTTTCAACCCGCTGATCAGCACCTCACTGACACTCCGCGTTTGTCCTTTTACTGCCCCTGAGGGGTGTGTACATTCGTAATCATGGATTATATAAGAGACGCAAGAAGGTAACTTACAAGCATATTTGAATTAGTCATAACTTTTAGTGTACTGGGTAATACCAAACTTAGCTTCCCTGAGAGAGAAAAATCCCTTGGTCTATCTGTCCATCTTTACCATGTGGTATTTGCTTGTAGCTTTACTGTAGTGAAACATAGGAAATAAAATATTTTAAGAGGTTTCCTTTTTCTTGGTATGCTTGTGTGTTCCAGGATAAATTTTCGAAGCTGCTTATGGTGATGCCAGAAATTCATGCTATGGCCAGTAGAGGGGAAGATCATCTTTACCACAAACACTGCAATGGCGGAGCACCGACACAAACACTTCTCATGGAAATGTTACATGCCAAGCGGAAATAGCATCTGCAAGCCCCACAACCCAAGGGAGCTACTGTTAACTGAATTTGTGAGTGTACAAGGATCCCCACTGAGTCAACTTGAATGTTGTGCTTATTTTAAGTCAGCAGCTAAATGTGATCTCTTATCTCAACTTTGTAATGTAGCAGAAATGCATCAGTACCAAATTTGAGGTTTCCATGGGAATGTTATTGAGGATTTGGGTCTTACGGGATGTGGCGCTTTGTCACTGGGTCAGTCTTTCGTGATGTTTGAGAGGAATGTAGTGCCTTCCTCTACAGTGCTATTGAATTTGGCATTCTTCTTGTGGCCCAGACCCTTTGGAGTTGAAGGCACTATGTTGCTTCAAAACATCAGGCAACCACTGATCCATTGGTGCGACATGACGTCCGTGGTGACCCCAGTCCTCACGTCAGTACTTAACTGGTTCTGTGTCCTTGGAGGCCCAGGTTCAATCACAGTCCATTCCATGTGCAATTTATATAGACAGATGGACAGTCGACCAGGGTTTTCTCCAAACCTTGATTTTACCCTGTCAGTATCATTGCACCAGTGCTCCATATTCATTCATTCATTCATTCATTCATCTACCACCGACGCTATGCCAGAAGCTTACCAATTGATTGTGTAATTAAACAACACACGGTTTCTGTGTGCTGTCACTGGAATATTGGAACATACCGTACTAGACAACGTGTTACCATCCTTAGCGAGACACTTCAGTGTGACCAAACAGAATGTCATCTTCAGTAGAATTTAAGACATAACGAACATCTGCACTTACCATCTCGTCATAAGGGAGGTGATCAGGATGGTTCAGCTCCCCCACAGCTTTAATTGTGAAAAAAGAGATGAGCTACAGGGGGTCTTGCTTCTGTGCCTGGTCTCTTGCCCATCTTCCTAACAATGTGGCCCTTGCACATTGGATACCTCCAGACATGTACCCTCATTTCCTGTGTAAGACATCTACAGCACAGTCTCAGTGCTTGTGATTATTTTTGGCTGATTAAAAACCATTATGAACATCAGACTCCTTTTTTTTGTATTTTGTACACTGTGCATATTATCAGTTGTTTAAATTAAACCAACAGATGCACACACTTGTAAGTATATTGTTACCCCTACATGTATTTCAGTGACCAAGTCACCATCCTCGGGGCGTACATCAAAAATCACAAGCGCCCTGAGGATTGTGACTTGACTTGATCACTGAAACGTATGTAGGAGTGACAGTATATACTTACAAACAAGTCTGTGCATATGTTGGCTTAGTTTAAACACACTCCTTGCTCAGTGTAAAACATGCATGTGATTCAAAGAAGCTATGACATGCCAGTAGTGAAAATATAAAGTAACCTCAAAAGGCATGAGTAGCTTGAAATTTTATTTGTAGTAAAATACACACACTTGTTGGAAGCAGCCAACCTCATGTAATGGAACCAGATCTGAGCTGAGAGTGAGCTGCACAGTGACAGGACAGGAGAGTAGGAGAAACTGAGACGAGCTGACTTACCTGCCAGTTTGTCTTATCCTGATCTGTCAGAACCAGTTATGAAATGTTGAAACAGTATTAAAATGCACGACTGAGAAAAGTCAAAGGCCCAAGTGTCCAGGTTCACGAACATTGAGACTATACCATGTACCAGTGCATTTACTCCTTATGCCTCACATTCACCTGAATATGATTACTGCAGTAAATCCAGAACACTTGAACAGCTTCATTGTGTGTGAAGGCCAAACCCCAAATTCTGAGGAGACAAGTTATGTACATAGGACACACAAGTTTCTAGGCAAGGTTTCTGGCCGTTGGTTTTGTACATCTTCAGAGTCAGCACTTAGTGTGGCATAGTGTCCGTCCATGCAGCACTGGGCACTTCTATTGAGAGGCATAGTGTCTGTCCACATGTTTGTACATTTCATTTCTGTAGTGAGGTCCACTAGCATTTTGTGTCACACATTTTCACTCTTTTTGTTTCATACCCTTAGGCTGCTGTCTGTAACATGCTGGCTCAGTTTTGAGTGTCCGCTTAGTCCCCACGCTGCGATGGGTTTCCTAATGGCATTTTAAGTAACATTCATATTGTGTTCAGTTTTATTAGGGCTGGTTCTTGCGGCAGTGATTGTGAGGATTAGGGTCTTCTGTGATGTGTGCTGAGAGTCTGTGTCGGTGTAGACATGCATAGGTGTTTTATACGAACTTTCATCATATGTCTGCCTTGACAGTGGAGGCAGTAGATTCCTCTGAAGCATTGCTAACATCTCCCATACTTGACAGTAAGTTTAATAGAACTATTTTTCTTACCTGTGCTCTTATTCTTTTCCATTTTGTGTAAATTTAGCAATACAGTCCACTATGGATTAACCCCATAGCTGACAGATAAAGTTGTGTCTGTTTTGTCAGTTCATTCAGCAGACCTCTAATTATTTCTTTATGTTCTAGATGTTCCTTCTGCAGTCGAAAGCTGAGGTGGGGATCCTTGTACTGTTTTAAGATCCAATACTAAATTTACTGTCAGAGTTGTGTAGTATATTTGCATCATACAACTTAAAGTCATGACTGAATTAGAGGAATGGGTCTGGAAAGTAACAGAATGTGCATTTTTATAATTTTAATTACAGCGTTTGATGTGAGCTTACACTTACGTGTCTGGAGTAGAGCTTGGGGGTTCCATGTGCAAGAAGCACAACAAAAATTATCATTTAATTTGCTGTATAAAATAGTAACATCTAATGGTTGAGACAGAGTCTAGCTGCTGTGGATTCCTGGATTTGGTCCTGGGCATTGCATTTATCATGTACTGGGTACAAAATGACATTAAATATCTGATGGTATAAGTGCAATTTGCATACATGTTACGTTAAGTTGCACTTGTACTGTGTGATTATTAATATTGTTTCTGATTCTTCCCTTAGCACTGTTGACAAGTTCGCGGGAATTGGAGGCCGGTCCCTTCAAACTACGCGTCCATTTTAACTCTTCATCCAGCCTCATCACATCGCTGTATTGTCTTAAGCAGCATGACGCCCAGTGGAGCTGCCCTGCAGCAGATGCACAAGATCTCTGTTATATCTTCGAAACTGGACATGCCACTGCTGTCTTTGATTGAAAGCACGTGGTGCTAGGAGGCAGTGAATTTTTTGGGGCTGTATGTTTAAACTTACATGCTGCAGGCCTTTGAGAGCCAGAAAAATGCTAGTTTGGTGGGTGGAAGGTCCAGGTGGTGTGTTGGTTACCAAGTGCGTTGCTCCGGCAGCATCATTTTGCGTGGTGGAGTCAACATAGTCAGTTTGGACAAGGTGAAGTAAACATTGTTACCATCTGCCTCCACACGACAAGGGGGAGGACCACGCTGATCTTAGGCTTGAGATGGGCATTATGCAAGTTACCGGGAAGTTGTGACAAGGGTTCTCTGTAGGTGCATAGTGATTCCTCATAAAGACGTGCAATAAAATATTCCTTGGCAAGAAAATCTGGCAAAACTGGTGAACACGTTGGCTAAAGAGTAGGGTTCATCTACAAGTTTTGTACTTTAGAGAGTTATCAAAAAATATACTGACTTTTAACTGATGTTAAACATGTCATAAGCACAGTGAGAACTGGTATAATATTTTAATATGCCTGTTGACTTTTTTAAAAGAAAATATGCCTTTAAAAAGTACAAAGTCAAAAAAAGTTGGAGGCACTGTTATTGAGCTAATCTCTCAGGATTCGTACTGTACTGAAATTTCACATGCCACCGCAGTGGCGCCGGAGTGTCAGCATGAACATCTGTCACTTATCTGCTTGGAATGTGGCGCCTCTCCACATCATGATTTCATTGCATTTTGATATAATTATGTTTTAAAACTGAAATCTTCACGTGACCACAATATCCTTGCTCGCTGTTATTTTTTTTTTAATTTTTATTTATGCTGTGTTAATTTTTGTGCATTTACACATTCCAGAGGGTGAGGTCAAAGGCCTTGCTCTGGAAGGGATACAAGGGGCATCAAGCAGTTTGTACTGTAGTGTGAATTTGATGTTGAATCAGCGTTTGTATGAAGGCAGACAAGGCGAGGATTGTTTTGCCACACAGATTTAGTTTCCTTTTGAGCGTAAAATTCTGTAGCTGTGTTCACTTTTTTTTCTTTTTTGACGGTTTGCATTTTGCTGCATGACTTAGGCAAGTAGAGTATTTGAACATTCCAGATAATACCAGCTTTGTACATTTGGGTTAGAACTTTGCATTGCCACTTGAGTCATTCGGACGAGTGGTGGTTGTGGGGAAAGTAAATTACTTTCTGAGTAATGTTTCTATCAAATTATATTACCTGATCTGTTTTATTTAATTAACAAGCCTTCGATGAAGATGGGTCTGGTGGTGGAGGACTAACCCCATTCTGTGTAGTGTTGTAGCTTTAGAGCAAGGCTGCTGTGGTCAGATGTTACATTGTGTAATTGTAGGTTTGTTAAGACATGTAAAATACTAGTAATTGTTAACGATTGTTACTGTGAAGTTTTGTAAGTGCAAGTTTTGTGTTGGTAACACTTGTATCCGGTTGGTATGATACGGTAGTTACCGCCTTGCAAGGGATGCTTTAGCTTCTGCACCTAACATGGTATCTTGGCATCTCAGTCTTTACTTTATTTCCCACCTGTTCCATTAGTCTTATCATGATGGCAGTGGTCATCCCAAAAGTTGTCTCACATCTCCAGGCAAACAATGTTTGTTTCTTCTCATGTTCCATATGTCGTCGTGTGTTCACTGCCGAAACAAGTGAGGCAAAGTCTGTTCTGCCATGGGCATCCCTCGCAGTGTTTACACTTTGTTTCTATTTACCGTTAAAAGAAAACATGAAATTATCTGGCATAAAAGCTGTTATTTTATGAATTTGCTTGTTTCTTATGTAGATATATGTACAGGGGAACCACCTGGGAGCCTAAACTGCAGTTGAGACTTTTCTGTGATGTACAGAGGAATTTATATTAATTGTTTGTGATCTTATTTGATGCATAGGATTGTTGCTACCAGTATAAGGCATTCAGGTGGTCTATTTGAAGTGCTTTAATATAGCAATTAATGAATGAGCATATAAAAGAAGAGAGACTTGTACCCGCTTTGTTAGATCACTTACTTCAATGTTACTAGATGCACTCGGCCTGAATGGTGCATTTCACTTTCTGACCCGAACATTTCCTCTTTCTTACCTCCTTTTCTCCTCGTTTTATTTTGTTCGTTACAAGCAGTTCCATTGACCTCAAGTCACCTGCCTGATATGTGTGTATAAATATGGACGCATCTGTAATGCTGCTGTTTGTACAGAATCATGCCTTGTCCGCTGTATGGATCTAACTGTTACGGCAGAGTATTGTTCAAGGACAGATGATCCATTTCAAAGACTCCCCTTTTGTATTTGTGTTTTTGAGAGAGCTTGGTGAGTTGCAGATTGTTGTGTAACAAATGGCGAGTCACTTTTGGAATGAGTCACCAATGTCCCCCCTACCACAACAAACTGTAGAATAAATCTCCCAACACATTTTCAGTGAAAAGTGTTTTTGCTGGAGAAACATACTTCAGATTTGTGTACCTGTGTTTGTGATCAGAGGCCTGCTAATTTGGGACAATGCAAGATGTCAGTAATTTCCAGGATATGAATTCTGTGTCACTGTTTTAACCCTTTGCTGTCCTCCCTCCCCCCATCCCTGTCTCTCTTTACACCTCTCTCTCACCAGCCACAAATTAATTTGCACAAAAATTTAAAAGAAATCACTTCATTGCAAGGCATGAAGTTCTTACAGCAATGTTGATGAAGATGCAAGTTGTTAGGATGCTGCAGTGTGTCCGCTGGCCTGCAATTTGTGTGTGAGCATACTTACTGTAACATTCCAAAAGACCTGGATCTTCAAAACAGTTTGGTGATGGAGTATCTACATTCTGCTATCAGCCATTGCCATACACAAACTACTGGAAGAGGTGGAAAAGAATGTGGTATGAGTATGTGGTTGTTATGTGGCAGTAAAATTCATGGCGGAAGCCTTGTGACAGTGGAGTTGTATGGGAAAGTTATGATATGTTAGGCATTATCTGACGGAGGATAGGAATTGGTTGTAGCAACCTCCAGGTTACAAGTTGTACAGTAACTCCCAATTTTACAGAAGGGATGCCTTTGTCAAAAGTCATTAGTTTAGCAAACAGCTGTTGCACAGAAATGAAATTACTCTTAGATACACATAACACAGTGCAAACGAAAAATGTGTGAACTGCAAATTGAAACTCTGCCTACATTGCTGCATTTGAGAAGATGGTCTTCCCGTGCACTAAGCCACAATTCTTGCCTGCTGTTGTAGTGGTCTTTATGTTGCTGTTGAAAGGCATAGTAAGGTAAAGGTACAGTTCACATGGAGGCACGGAGGGGGAGTAGAGGTGTAGCTGTATTCTTTCTTTGACCTTGGTACTGTAGGGGGGTTGGGTACACATTGTGCAGGACGAGGGGTGGGCTCCAGTGCTGGTGTGGGTGGGTGCAGAAAATTTCACCTCCACTGCAATTCAATTCTTGCACTGTGCAGCTCACAGTGAGTTACAATGCCAGCTGATTGATCCAGGCGCATGGAAGTAGTTGATGTAGTAATTTTTAGTGTGTATTTATACCCTCTGATGTAAGCAGAATGTGGCAACTCCGTGTTCTCTGTTGAGCCCTCCCCCTGTAGATGGGTGTGGGTGAGAGTCCCGAAGATGTGAACAGCAGTGCAGAGTGCAATGGCTGTCAGATTTGCTGATGCTGCTGTGAATAATACACTGAGAAGTTAAATATGTAATGCACACAGGTGTCTGTGTTCGTGTTTGTTATAGGACTGTAATGCTGGAACTGCTGAGAAGTCATGATGGAAGGCCAGCTGCTTTTGGGACGACTCAAAATTTATGAAAATTCTGAATACAGAGACAGGGATTTCCCGTGTGGTAATTTGTGGGTGCAGCTGAGCACGTTCTCTTTGTAACAAAAATTCATTGCACATTTTATGAAATGGACATCTTTGCGATTACATTAGGGCAAAAAAATTTGTTAACTGAACCTTTGTAAAATAAGGAATTTGTGTTTAATATAACAAAGTGTTCTTGAAAAAGAGGTTAACGAAACTTGTTCGTTACACCTCCAGGAAAAATACTTGCTCTCCTGAGAACATTACATATACGGTGTATATTGTTTGAAGAGGTGTGACTGTTGTGCAGATATCTAACAACAAAGCTGGATGTATTTTAAATATGGCTACAAACTTTTTTGTTATTTTGGTAATTTTTTATGCCTTTGCTCCTCTGGGATGTTGCGGGGTGTAGACTGGTTAACAAATGATGAGCATACACTGTGTAACATCCCAGAAGACTGAAGACATCAACTGCACTGTGGCAGCAGCCTGAAATCTCCCTTGGTAAGTTTTCTTCCCCATTTCCATACACCAGTTTCCCTCAGTCTGCTTTTGAATTTAAGGAATTGTAATAAGGCTATTTGAAGTGTATAGCTAGAAGCCGGTCTCTTGACACACACACACAGTAGCACATGTCTTGTATTCTTCCCATCATACCTCCCTCTGCCTCATATTAGTCTTCCACTCTCACTGGTAAGAAACTGGGATTTGAATATCATCAAAATCCAATACAGAAACTGCTGAATGCTACAGTTCTGTAAGCATTTCACAAGTGAGACACAGACGCATCAGCAAAGCACCCCCTGAAATTGAGCTTATTTCAGGTCAGATTTACTGGTTTTGTGTCATGGGGGGATGGAAGTTTGGTAGCTTCGTACCGGATGTCACTGGCATGTGGTCTGCCAACCAAACCACAGCTACCTAACAGCTGTAACTGGGAGTGTGCTTGTACCAACGTGGGGACCTGGATGTGATCATACCGAGGACTTGCGCTGCGGTGGCTTTCTGGTGGCGAAGAAATTTGGGTGGCTTTCTGGGGTTCAGTCACATGAGCTGAAGGTGTTTGTAACCTCTTGGGATGATCACTTTGACTAGACGTCCGGGGGGAGGGCGGGTGGTTGTACATGTGGTTTACTGCCCCGGTGGGGGGGTTGTTGTTGTACATGTGGTTTACTGCCAGCAGGAATTTTATACACGCCAGGTGGCAGCATATCAAGAATTTTGTCTTTGAAAATAAACTCTACTCACACAAGCAATTGATTGATATACATACCCAGTTGTTTTAAAGACTAACTGAAGTCAATGGAACAGTTCATGAAAAGATGAGAGTTGTTAAACTGCTGTAGAAAATCACTGCCTCTTTTTCGATCCTGATGGTTCATTAGTGTGATAGTTTAAGACTCTCTTTGTAGTGAATGTTAAGGTTGTGGTATTTTGTGGTTTAAGGCTGGGCTTCTTAAACAGCACCTGCTCAGCAGATTGTATGGCATCACATTTGAGAAGCCTGTGGTCAGAATAAAACTGTTGGCCCCAGATTAAAATCTGACTGCCATCCCTGTGGTATTGTCCAGATGAAGTAATCTAAGGTTGTAGAGTATCTAATACAAGTTACTGTCCACATTGTGGTCTTTGTGGGGATCAGATATACCCTGGTGGTGGAGGCAACATATTCCTTTTAGAGAGTAGTAATCACCTCAGCTGCTACCCATAAAGTCACGTGATTGTATACTGCTATGAAACCATTAAATATGATACAAATGTACTGTGCTAACTCTTGCATGACTCTGAAGTTTGTTCTGTGAGAGTTTTTAGACTGTTAGCACATAATGTTCACACTTCCACGCTGTTTGCAATCTCTTCTGTTAGTACACGTGTGTTTCTGTGTTCACTAAAATAAAGTAGGTTCCCTCACAACCTAATAGTTTATAAATAAAGCAAAAGAAAGGCCACATTGGCAGAGATGGAAGGATAATATTGAAATGATTTTTAAAACTGTGGAGTGGGAGGGCATTCTTTTGAATCCTTATGAATAGGAAACTTTGTTTCAGTTTAACAATTCGGTTGCGCTGGGAAGTTGTCAGTGGCAAGGTGTCAAAACTTGTTTTTAATAAAACTGATATTACAGTAACTGTAGTTGTGTTTGTCAGTGTAGATATAGCACCAGTACCTTCACAGCTACTAGTAATAGTAAAATTACTAATGTGGAGGGGATTAATTTGGCCCAGTGCAGCAACATGCAGCAGCTCTTCTGAATGCAGTATCAAATTCTTCGGCTCCATAAAACAAACATGGGAAATTTTTTAAAGAGGTGTTCAATTGTCAGCTTCTCAAGATGACGTGTGTTCCACGGAGGTAGTAACTCATACATGATTTTAACTTATTTTATGTTATTACTTTCTTATTATGTCCTAAGGAGTTGAAATGCTCTGGTATAGAAATAAGTATGTATGGTAAGTGTAGGGGGTTGTTAATGTGGCAAGTGTGAGGCATTTTGTTTACCACTGAAATTAATTCTGTTAAAAGCTGACTTCATGACACTAGACAAAGCTTGTGATGAGCAACAGTTGTGAGGAGTCTTCACACAGGAGACATAAGAAACCTGTGTAGGATGGTTTGTGTTTTTCCTGCTGTTTGTTCATCACTTCATATGTTAAACACACTTTATAGTGATTCTTTCTCTATTGGAAGTCTGCATTAAAAGAGACGTCTACTCAGGTTCCATGAAATTGGCATTTGATAGTGATCTATCATTTCCTTTCAGTGCCAAGGTTTAAGAATGCTATCCTGAATCATATTCAGGAGGACTGAAGTTGAAATTTTTGCTGTGAGCCATGCTATCTTAAGGTTTTTGATGACTACAGTGCTTAAGGTGAATGCTACAGGTATCCCTTTTATCACGTGTGTCATCACAAAAGCCTCGTCACATAGAATGCTTGCATCTACATGGACACCCTGTGACAGCTGGTGTGCACAGGGACACTGTGGTATAATATCTCAAATTAAGACAGGACCACTTAACATAATTTGTCATAGTCTGAGGAATTAAAGGCAGGATTCAAATCAGCCATAAATAAATAGAATGCATGGAGCCTTATCCTGTGGCATTTTAGTCTGTACACGCATTTGATGTGAGTAAGAACTTTGTGTTGGTTACAGTAAGGTGGAAATATTCCGTAAGCAGTACTAAAGTAGAGCTGATTTCTAAATGTTCTTGATGCAGTTACTGCCGTTATCTTGCAGCTGACACATCCTTTATGTTTATTCTCAAACAGCAACCATTTCAGAATCTGGTTCCTGTTTATTTGTTAGGGACAGCTCAGTTTGTGGTCGCTCTACAGGCTGTGTGACTGAGAATCAAGTCTCATTAGGTGTGTGATCTTTAGTTGCATTCACAAAACAATTGTGAAAAGTGACTTGGCTTCATCATTGTTCTCGTGCTGAGCTGCATGGAGTAGCTCAGCTTCCACAGGGCAGATTTTTGTGAACGTTATTTGTTATGGGGGTTTAACAAAATTGTTAGATACTCTGATTTGTGTGAAAGTCTGACAAACACAACAGATACTTTACATGAAGACCTGTGTACATTTTAATGCCTTGCCAGTATTGTTTTTGATAATTGAGACAGACTTGATCAGATCTGCACTTTTCTGGGGTATTGTGCAGCATCAAATGGTAATCCTTTCCTGATGTTTGGTGACAACATATCAGTCCCATCTGCAAGGGTCAAGAAGTCCAAGAAGAAAAGAAAGCCAGCAAGACAGTGCATGGTATATACAGGAGAAGATGAAGTATGAGCTAAGATGGAAGAAGCGGTTGAGCATCAAGTGTGGTTGTATGTATACATCAAGATATCAACCTTTAAGAGATATTCGTTTTTTTTAAATATCCCAGATTATGAAACATCAAGGCTGATCAATTGCAGATCTGTTGCTAGGATTCAGAGAAACCTTATGACATGTGTTACAGAACTCAGTATTTTTTTGTTAAATAGTCATTAATTTAATATCTAGGGAAAATAACAGAACAAACAAAGCAGAAGTGTTATGCTCTGTGTACATTTCCTAACTTTGTGTCCTTTCCACCATGTTCTGATTACCTCTGTGGCCCACATAGCCTCCTGTCCAATTTGTATGGTGGGGGGGAGTGGTTCATGGGATGCATATGACCAACTCCCTTTGGTACCCAGCTTAAGAATGCATGATAGCTACACTCCCTTCACTCCCTCATGCATCATTATCATATGCTGCATTCTTAAAATGTCATGGGTGGACCCCTTTACCCTGCATTTGTTTTTACCCTTAATATAAAGAGCTCATTATGGGTTATGCTACTGAGACTGTGTAGCCCTCAGTCCTTCCAGACGTGCCAACAGTTGCAACGAAGTCCTACCACTGCACCCCACAGTGCTTCACTGAGATGTGGCGCCTCTCAAACATTCTGTATGTATTTATATTCTTGGATTGTATCGCTGAATGAAGCACTGAAGTGGCTGCTGAGTCTGTCTTACATTCATGACATCCTGTGTTGAAAGTCTGGTCCAGAGACTGGCTATCCTGTCCTGGATTTTCATGGCTTTCCTTAGTTGCTCCAGACATCCCTCCAATTAGCCCACACCTTTACTTCCACATTCTTTCTCATTTGTTATTCAGTGATCACTTTATCGTTCAATAGTGTATACATTTTTGCTACTGATGGCATTGTTCAAGAAGTTAATTTTAATGAAACATGACACTGCCTTATTTAATGAGCCACCACTGCCTTCCACAGTGCAACAAAAGGGTGCATAGTTATTTCTATCCTTCTGCCTCTAAACATATTTTTTGTTATTTTAAGAACTCTGAGGGCAGTTGAAAGGGCTTGACCTGTCACCAAGAGATAACATTGAAATATCTTTTGTGTTGTCTTCCTCTTGGGTTTTAAAAAGCTAGCTGAGGTCAGAGGTAACATCCACACTGCTTATATACATGACCTGTTGCTAGCTAGGTCTTTCATTGTCATGTTGTCATAGGGTGGGAAAGGAAGTTGCTGCTAGAGACCATAAAATGTTTTGGTTAGTGACAGTAATCTGTCTTATTTTGTACTTGTTATGGACGGATGTAAAGAAGCCACGTGGATACCCTCCAGGTTAGTTTGCATGTGTTTTTTGGGATAGGTTTATCTAATTATTAATGCCCTTAATGCCCATGGTGGCTCAGCATAATTAGTGTCAAATGGTCAGCTAAAAGTAAAGAAACACGTGTAGTTGTCCCTGTGCATGCTATTAAGGCATAAAGGGGGAGTAGAGCTGTAGCTCCACTCATTCTTAACCTGGGCACTAGAGGGAAGTGAGTGGTCATCTTCATGCCCCAGCCACTTTAACCCTTGGGAGATAACCTCCTCCCGTTACCCATTGACTGGGAGGCTGGGTGGATCCCAGAGCCAGCCTAGATGTTTTGGAGAAGAGAGAAAATTCTTGGCTATGCCAGGAATCAAACCCCAGACCATCCAGCCTGTAGCTTAGTCCAGGGATCTCAAACTCAAATAGTATGCAGACATAACAGATAATTTTGAACTTTAAGATGGGTGGCACATCATATTAAGTAACTGAAGAGTAAGTATTTTATGAGAGACTTGAGGTTCTTACAGCAGTGATGATGAAGACTCAAGCCCTCTGAGATGAGATGCTGTGTTGTTGTGTGAGTACATCCCAGTGTTTCAGAGGACTGTAGTGCCTTCAGCTTCAGTGTCAAGCAAGCCAAGAAGACTAGGTGCACGAGAGCATGGGCAGTGTCCTCTCCCAAGACATAGCATCATATACCAGAAGATTTGGATTGTGGGTATTTTAACTAAAATTAAACACACCATGAAGGACACTTAATACTTCTAATAACAAAATGGAAGCATACGTGTAGAATTTAAAAAGTTACTGCATTTTTAACTCTTTGCTGGTGTATGGTGTGTGTTACCGTCCATGGAAAGAATTGTACTACACTCCATGGTGTAAACACGCAGAAGACCATCATTTGAGAAACTGCTTCAACCATGGTTACAGCACTCTGTACACTTGGTGGAACAGTCCTCTCCATAATGCAAGGTGTGCTCTTCCATCCATAATGGTGAAAGGGTTAACAAACACTAGCTTCTGAACCTTTTCATCAGTAACATCATTTGCTTTCAATATTTAGGCCCAACATGGATGCCAGTGGTAGGAAACTATTTCTGGTTCCGACAGCAGAAGCTTAATCTTGGTTACTACCACCTCGTATGGGCTAGCCTGTCAACAAAATATGGGCCTGTGGTTGGGCTCCGCCTGGGCAGGGACTGTGTTGTCACTGTGTCAGGCTATGATGCTATCAGGGATGTTTTGCTGCGAGATGAGTTTGATGGCAGACCTGATGGATTCTTCTTCCGTTTGCGTACATTTGGGAAGCGACTTGGTAATGTATAACAGCAGTTGGTAGTAACTGTTTTACATTCAGTGTGACATTATAGCTGGTTGTGAGTGTGTTATTTAATGATTCTGCAAACTTCTAAAATCATGTAGTATCACCGATAGATGAATGAGTGTGTATGCATTATTGGTGGGATGATGCGGATGGGAGAAAACAGATATACTCGTAGAAAAACCTGTCCCAGGGCCACTTCAGTCACCATAAATTCTGCCTGGACTGGCCTGGGATCGAACCCAGGCATCTGCAGTGAGAAGCAGGTGACTAATAACTTGAGTGGTGGAATGGCACCAGCTCTTTGTAGCGAGTGTCAAGAGTACAGTCTTCTGCAGTGTGGTGCTGTGTATCTTGATGTCTGGCTATCAACATTTGAAAGGAACCAGCTGCCTCCTCTTTCAGGGTAAAGTTAGAGCCAGCAGGTGCATGCAAAATGTTGCAACCTATATTCCCAGCTAGATGACATTATGTCCTAGAAGACCAGAGCCTTGCTACATCATATGAAGTTACAAGGTGCAACTGTGTCTGTAATATCTTGACAAAAAAGTGAAAATTTCAATGTCCAGTTCTGTGTGTGATGGTCAGTGTCTTGTACAAGTGCAGATTACATAGTAATAGATTCTTACTAGTTCTGTGTTTTGTGAAAAAAGAATGCTGCTGGTATTATGTACCACTGTGAATTGCCACAAAGGATAATAGATGTGAAATTAAACAAATAACACAGCATAGAACAACAATGAAGAGTCATTACAATAAGCTCAGTACATTAACAATTTGACAGCATTGAGTTTTGTTACATAACATAACACCTATTGAATAGAACTTTCATGTGGCTATCATACTCAGTTTTATTACGTACTTGATTAATTCTTTATCACAAATTTGTTTCTTCTATCAGATAATCAGTGCAGTCACACTAGACTATGTTTGAGGTCAGAATGCAAGCTGTAATGTAGTGACTCATATATATTACACCGAAGATATGACATTAATTGTTGTGTGAAATTGCTAAACCTTGAGTAAAATGCACAGTTCTTTAGTTTAGAGTAGTTTAGCTTAGGTTGTGGCAGGGGGGCTCTGTACCATAACCTGCACTTCTATCTCAGTGTTTGTACTGTTTGAACTCTGCAGTATCTCCAATCATCAACATTCCCTTCTTTTTTCATGCTGGAATACCGGTTCTTCACTGAAGTATTAAACTTAGCCAAATGCAGTACTGTCCAATGTAACAGCTGTTTCTGTCAGGTGGGCTATTAAACCAGTATTTCTTTGCATTAAATCACATTCATATCCACAGGAGTTTGCAGTGCATTTAGGACCTACTACACCAAAACCTTCAGATGGGTTTTTAGCAGGTGTCAAGCCATATCTAAACTGCCACTTGTTAAACTGTTTTATGTCCTGCATGTAAATCAGTTATGAAGGTGCTGTCAGTAGCTCAGAGTTTGTAATGTTGAATGGTAGGATGATAGCTGAATAAAGAACTGGAAATGATCTGCTGAACAGTTTGTGACCTGCTTTGACATGCTATATCAACATCAGCCTGGAGGGGCTGAAGGAAACTGCAACAAAGGTCAATCAGTGTTCCAAGTCTCCAGGCTGAGCTTTGAACCTGGGACATCCAAAGTATTGCTCCCAACAAGACTATGTTAGCCCATCCCCTCTTATTCATTGTCATGCAGTGTAACATGCGGGGGATAGTATGTGTTTTGGCAGTCACGTAATTTGTTTTGGCAGTTGTGTAATGTGTCATGATGACAATCACGGCAGTCATGCAGTGTCATGGCAGCCATGTAATATGTTATAGCAGTCATGTAATGTTACAGCAGTCGTGTAATTTGTCATGGCAGTTGTGTGATATTTCATGACAGTGTGCATTATAATTGAAATTTGTACCATTTTAGGAGTTGTGTTTACTGATGGCCCACTGTGGCAAGAACAGCGTCGCTTCTGTCTCCAACATCTGCGCAAGCTGGGACTGGGGAGGCGAAGCATGGAAGAACAGATTGAAGCGGAGGCACAAGACCTGGTGGTGACACTACAGAGCAAGTGTAATGATGGGTCAACACCTCTGCAGCTGCATGATGCTTTTAATGTTTGTGTTCTGAACAGCCTGTGGGCCATGCTGGCTGGATATCGTTTTGCACTGAATGACAAACGCCTGATGGAGCTCCTGGACATCGTTCATACCAGTTTCCGTATGATTGATGCATCTGGTGGACTTCTCAATCAGATGCCCTTCCTACGCTTCATTGCTCCAAATTTGTCTGGCTACAACCAGTTACTTGCAATCCTTAATCGAATGTGGAGCTTTCTGAAAGTGAGTAATAGTCATTGTGGAATAATTATAGGTTTCAATTATCATGTATGTGAGTCTTCCGGTAAGCCCCTGTATAATGCTATTTGCTGATAATTTTTGCATGTGTGTGAATTTATATGGTCTGATAGAACTTAAATTTTTTTAATGCAAAACGAGATTAAGAAATTAATTTTGCTGAAAGTTAATTAACATATTCAGTTTTAGGTTCATTGGTAAAATGTCTGTACACCTGAGCTTGGTTCCTGTGAAAATTATTACAAAATTTTGTCCTCACCACCAGATCCCTTAAGATGTTCCTGCCTCTATCGAGCATGGTCATGCTTTGGCTGAGACAGAGCAGCCAGCTTAGTTATCTTTTGCCCCCAGTAATGCATAAAGGTTGTGTGCTTGGCCACAGGGGAGCTCACAGTTGCTACTGTTACAGACTAAGGAAGAGTTGTTGTGCTGTGGTTGGTAATATAACTTATATGTATTTACGGAACAGTTTCTCTATATTTGTATTTAAGGAAACCATCAGTGAACATCGCAAAACATTCAGCCCTGATTGTACCAGAGATCTGATTGATTCCTTTCTTGAGGAAATGGAAGTCAGAAAGAAAGAAACAGATTCAACTTTTAATGGTAAGCCTAATAAAATATATCTTCCCAGTATCAGGAGACTGTTACATTTAACTGCAAAATTTAGTCACCTATGTATTTACAAGTTTTGACTACAAAGGAACATTTTTGCTAAATTATTTATTTCTCTTCAGATATTTTCCTACATGGACTGTTTCACGATGTAACCTCATCATTTATTGCTGTACTTTTTTAAAATCTTTTTTCACCCTGGTTTGGCATTTATCATAAATGATTTTTATTCCCACCATTAATCCCTTGGAAATGTTTGCTGTCCAATGATTTCCAAATTTCGCTTTTTCTTGTATCAGTGTTTCTCAACCTATGGGTCACAACCCAAATTTTGTCTGTGAAGCTGTTCTGTGTGGGCTGCAAAAGAATTTCACAAATGAACTTGTTACTTACACAACTTTGACAAGTGTATTAAGAAGCAGTGTTATTTTGTAAAGAGAATCAGACTGTAGCGATGTTGACTGAGTCATCATGTTTTTAAAAATAACACAGTTCATTCATTACCAGGGCTGCCAGCATCTCAACAAAACGTTATTAGATCAGCCAGTTATTGATTCTTGAAAGAAGTTATTGTATGGGTGGCAAAATTGTCTTAATTTGAGGAATACCTCATGAAACACAGAAAATTTCAAATTCACAAAAGATGTGGTGACTAACTGTATATATGAGCCATAAGAGGGTCACAATACTAAACTGAGGTTCATGCAGAAGTATGCAAATGCCTATATGTTTATCTCCATTTTATTAAAACATTAAAATATTACATTTGTTGTACCAATTTATGTTTTTCATTTTACACCTTTCTTTATGTCTGACTCCTGGGGTCACAAGACAGTTATTGGCCTAATCTGGGTCTCAGCTCACAAAGTTTGGGAATCACCACTTTGTATGATCATAAAAATTTTCAGTACAATTAAAAATGAAATATGTGTTTTTCCTGAAGTTCCATCTTTTTTTTCCTAATAGCTTCAAAAACTGAATCTACTATCAAGTTGTTCTACCTGACTGTGTATTGTCTTCTCTCCAATTCTTCTCATTTTCAATTGTTTAATTTTGTCATATGTTTTAAACATTGTCCAGGTAATGTAAAATATTTGAATCTTTTATCTTTTGTTCTTATAAATACGAACATTCAGATTTTTCCACCAGCCCTCCAGTATTCTTCCTTCAGATATTTCTTATACTCCTTTCTGCAGAATACATATCTAATTTCATAACTTGTTATTACTTTGTAACCTCACAGATTTCCTGCTACATCATGATCACGTGCTCAGCTTTTCACATTCTTTGACATCTCTAATAATAGTTGGCTTACAGGAACAACAGATGGCAGGAGCTTTATATTTTTCTGTACCAAAGTGTGTTTTTGTACCCTCACTTTCTATGCACTTTGATGTGCAGAACTGCAGTTGGTGGCACTCTGTCTTGACCTGTTCATGGCAGGCTCAGAGACAACCAGCAACACTCTTGGGTTCGCAATGCTGTACATGCTGCTTTACCCTGACATCCAGCGCTGTGCGCAGGATGAGCTGGACAATGTGGTGGGCCGCAGCAGGCAGCCATGCCTGCAGGACCGGCCTAGGTAGGAACACTGTCGATAACACACTGTTATCACCTGCAGGATGTAAACAGATTGTGCATCTTTAGGTTGTGTATTCAAATAGATGGACAACAATGCCATGAAGGAATACTCTGGCTTCAGGTTTAAAGTAAGCAGGTTTAGATGTGTGCTTTGATTGCTGTAAGTGCTTCAGGTAATGAATGTCTGATGGCATCATTATATTTAACAGCTTTTCATACAGATTCACAGGTCTTATGAAGGAAAGGGCTCAGTTAATGCAGCATTACAAAGTTGCTTAAATACACACCCCTTTTATTCTGTTGATGAATTTGTAGTTTTTTAGTAATGACTTATTCTATTTTATTATTTTTATTAATCTCATACATGATATAAACACACAAGAAGTTGAAAAACCTACTGGATACAGAATATGGCAAAAACACAAATCCAATATACATACAGTAGTCAACAGACAGATTAAAATTGATTTAATGGCCATGGTTCTAATATCATCAATGATTACATTGAATTTAAATATTGTTGTATGACCATCAATGCAGATAGATAGAAATAATGCCACATAATAGAAACATTTAAAAACAGAGACAGTTTTTAAGAGTTTGGGTGTCATTTGATTCAAACCTGTGTTAAATAAAATATTTTATGTGGACTCTTTATAATGGTTTTGTACGTATCACTGCCGTATCTTTCATGACTTACTCTACATTCGTTTGTCACTTTGGCTACATTTTGGATCCATGGAATGTATAAGAACATGGCTGTATATGTTTTAGGTTATGTTATGTTGAGTCAGTCATCATGGAAGTGCAAAGACTTGTCAGCATTGCTCCACTGGGTATCCCTCACAGAGCAACAAAGGACTCCATACTGATGGGGCATTTCATACCAGAGGTAGTATGCCAAAACTCATTAAGCACTGGTTGTATGGTTTCTCTGTATCGGTGAGAGAACAAACTAGTCAGCCACATCAAAACCTCTCATCCCCCAATTCTGCGTCATATCCCAGAAGACTTGAATCTCCATATAAGTTTGATTACCAGATGATACAGAACTATACTGAATGTCACCCTTGCTTCATACTGCATATTCCCATATTTAAATCATAGCTGAGAGACAAGTTATTCTTGTAGTATTCCTCAGTCCCTGCCAGGATATTGTCTTCGATTAGGCCATGACTGTGCTTTCCTCCACTTGCTGTGGGTTTGTATTTAGGACATGCTTGACGTGAGTCTGGATGCAGGTACCAGCTCTCCTGGGGGTCTTCATGGCAGTCTCTGTAGCTGGGAGATGTCAGTCAGCAGATCGAGTAGGATTTGGCTGCATGACCAAGAATTCAGGATTTGTTGCTTCCTGCTGCATCTGGGTCATACTGGGGCCCACCCAACCTCTTACCCGCAGGTACTGGGTTATTGGGGGTATGTGGTGGCACAGTTGGTTAAGGCACTATGCTACCAGCTGGAAGGTTGTGGATTCGATTCCCGATCGTGTCATTGGAATTTTTCATTGACTTAATCCTTTAGGCCTCCCCATGGCCCTGGGGTTGACTCAGCGCCTAGCAGTATCATGGGTATGTCCTGGGGGGTGTGGGGGTTGTTGTGTAGGGCTGACAAACTTCGCACCCTCAGTGCCAATTGTCTAGGAATTCAGGGACCCTCAACCTCCTGGAGCTGTAAGGGTTTGTCCGGGCCTGTAATGGGTAGGATGTGACCAGTCAGTGAGCTGTGCCTCGTACTGAGAATAAGGATGTGTGGGGCTACACCTACACTCTCCTGTGCATCTTTATGGTGTGGTATTTGTCTGTGCACAGGGACAAGTTAGCCTTTAATTATGTCCATTGTTAGTCAGCCACTTGGAGTGTGTTGATGTGCTTATCTATTTGTGTTCACCAGGGTGCTACAGTGTTGATCAGCATTTGGAGCCTACACATGGACCGCAAGCACTGGGGGGACCCCGAGGTGTTCCGACCAGATCGGTTCCTGAATGAGCCTGGTGGCATTGTGCAGGATGACTGGTTCGTGCCTTTTGGCTTTGGTAAGATTCATAACACACCTGCATGTGCAGATGGGATATAAGACGTTTTCTAGTTCAGACTGCTGAGTTCCTGAATATGAAGTCACATTGTACTCTGTATTTGCTACATTACTGCATAAATATGAGAAACATCAGCTTGGAACTCAATATTTGTATGAAAACGTGAGGTGTTCTTGGAATTGAGATTTGAGGTTCTCTCAACAGGGTCCTAGGATGTAACAATGTCATTGGACCAGTAGTTCCTGATGTTGCAAAGGTTTGTGGTCCAGGAAGACTGCTTGAACCTCACGATGAAGTCACTATAATCTGTCAAAATATTGTGGAACTGTCTGTGCAGCTGCACAGTATCACATCCAGGAAGACGTAAATATGCATTCTTGGAATTCTTGCTGGTTACAATGAGATAACAACGAATTCTGACCATAGTTTGAAAGGCCAGCTCTACTATTATTTCATGGATGTACAGTTCCACATGTTACTGTTCTGTTTTTGTTTTGTGAACTGCTTGTTACTGAAGTGCAGATTTTGTAGTTGTTAAATTTTCAGATATAATCTCAGAGTTTGCAGTGTCTCCACGTTTTTAATTGTTCACTTAAAAACATTTCTGATTTAATTTGTAGCTATGTTTATGATGTATTTGCACACCAGATTTTAACCCCTGGCTCCAGTGATTCATTAGTAATTACCAGCAAGCCAAGAGCTAAATATGCCTTTCTGGCCACTGTCATTTAGTTGTTTTACATTCAACACAAGAAAATTACCTTAACATAGTTGCATAATGTTGGTAGATATGTTACAAAGCATTACTTCAGGACATTTAGTGTAGAGGCACTAATATTCCTGGTATTGCCTCCACCTCACAAGTTCCTTCATTCACCATGCTGTGTAGGAACTGAAAACGATACATTGAGGTGGCCTGCATTAGTGTATCATTCACACCAAGTTCTCTGAAAATTGATTCAGAAGTTGAAAGAGAAGGACATACAGACAGCTAATCATGTTTTCCTTGTGAAACTGTAAATAGTGAAACTTGCACCTTAATTTGCAGCAGGCATATAATGCCATGGATCAGTCTGAGAAGAAAAATGCTTTGTGTTTTGTTTATTACAGGTAAAAGACGATGTCTGGGAGAAACTCTTGCCAGGTCCAGCCTGTTCTTGTTCTTTTCAACCCTGCTGCACAACTTCTCTATCTCGGTGCCCTCAGGTTACCCTACCCCATCACCAGATAGTTATGATGGTATCACCCTCTCTCCTAAACCCTTCTATGCAAGACTTGTTCCAAGGATCTAAGACAGGAAACAATCTGCAGAAGCTATCTGAAAATCTGTAGGCATAGGTGCTGTATTTTCAAGTATTAACTGTAATAAACACATTCAATAAAGCTGTTCCAAATCATTAAAACACCCCGCATGTTATGACAGTGAAGTTTCACCTTGCTCAAAAGAACACTATCGGCAATTAGCATTATGCAGCAGATTGTGTTTAACACTTAACACTGACTTTTGTACTGTTTACTCATTTGTCTGTGGTTCATGTACGTGTATGCCATAATGCTGTGATAGTACTTCTATAGTATTGTGTTCTTTTGCAAGTGGTTCTCATTTTTGAAACTGGCAATGATGGGGGAGGGTATTTTTTTATTATTATTTAATGTTGTTGGGCAGGTTGGAAAGTGTAACATATATTTATTTAGAATTTGTTCTTTAAATATTTACAAGTCAAATTGTAATGCTTATTTCCCTACATATGTGTTCTGTTTTTTAGTTACTGGGAGCCATGTACTGACCTCTGAAAAACTCCAGAGAAAATATTTTCATGTACAAGATAAGTGTATAAGAAGTTTCGTTTCCCATTAAAATAACATGATGGACAAGCAGTTCAGAGCACAGCTCATGAAGCCTCTTTCCTCAGTTGCATATATTTGAAATCTCCCTCTTTTGGGATTTTATGCAGTGTAGAATTTTAGTTTCTTACAGATGTTTTAGGACAATTTGTCAGTCTCATCTTCACAAGAAGAATTTCTGGTTCAACAGACTTTTGTCATTGCCAGTGTTGTTGTCATTATTATTATTATTATTATTATTATTATTATTATTATTATTATTATTGCTATTGTTATAGTTAGTTATCACCTTTATGTGGGGTATTTACAATTATGTACCTGAAACAAACTATATTTCTAGGATATGTAATGTTGCAGCTACAGTATTGTGTGTTTACAATTCATGGTACACATAAGGGTATTTCCCATGATAAACATTTTGTACTTTTACATCAGTACTTTCTGCAGTGTGGGTGCAGTGCCCAGTATGGCTGTTTTCAGTAGTTCCTTGATTTTGTGCTTTCCTGGTATGTTGCTCAGGCATTTTCTGAATTATTTTGAGATGGTCCCAGTTGCCCCTGTTATTACTGGTATCACTTCTGTTTGTATGTTCCACACGTGATGTATTTCTATATAGGGTCTTCCTACCTTAAAATCTTTTTGGCTTATAATAATAATAATAATAATAATAATAATAATTGCCAACTAAAGCTGAGAAGTGAGAAATTCGGATAATAATAATAATATGTAATAATATATAATATGCAATATATAATAATAATAAAGTCACTGTCACAAAGTTTAAGGAGACTTAACCTGCACCCAAACACATATATACAAATGCAAAAAGTGGCAATTCTTGGCACATGTTCAATTGTAAGAAATTTCCTAAATTACACATAAGACCACCGAGCCTAATCCTGTTGATGATACATGCCAGGATAGGTGAATATTTCCCAGCTAAAGCTGAGAAGTGAGAAATTCGGATGCTGATGATGATGATGATGATGATGATAATAATAATAATAATAAGGGCTCAATGGGTACGGGAGAGGTAGCACCTTTGTAAGGGGTTGACCCTGCACTGGTCCTCACCAACCCAGGTGTGCAGTAGTGCAACTTGAGGCACAAGCCACTGACTTCCCTGCACACAAGACCGTCCGTGCGTAGTGAGTAACTACATCCAACCAGAGGTGAGCCTGTTTAAACGGGACACGGCGGATCTAGAGGAGTAAACCTCGAAAAAAAATCCCCTAGTCCAAGGTGTACACTACCGTGCCGAGGGACTACAGATGCATCTGCGGTGGAGGGTAAGAAACCAAGAACGGTGAACTTCGAGAAGTGGCGACTCTCGGATTCATGCAGCCTTACTGCGGCAGGCGAGGCTATACCGCAGTGGACAGAAGAAATCCCTAGCTACTCGTGGGACAGCGATGGTGATTAGCAAACAAAATAACACACAATCAGGAAGAAGGAAAGAGCGGAGGTCCTCTGACAGCACTGACGAGAATGGTAACCATACCGAGGAAACTCAACATGGACCATCTCAAATTACACCTAACACTGGAGTCGGGCAGAAAGATGGAAAGAAACTGAACAAACGAATCCGATGGAGCCAAGAGGAGATGAAAGCATTGTTGTGGTGTTTCATGTACATTAAAGAAAAGACATTAAGAGAGAACTAGAAGGAAGCATATAAGTTGTGGAGAGAGAGGAACCCACTGACAAGAATGAATATAGATGCAAAAGCATTGTTAAACCAGAACTACATATTAAAGGCGAAAAGAGTGACAGCTGTTGAAATCGATGACATACAGGAAAGTATTAGACTTAAAATAGGGGGTGATGCAGAATATTACACAAACAGAGAGAATGGTGAAAAAATGGATACAAATGTTCTAGAGCGCCAGGACCAAGAAGGCATCAATACTGGCTTTGGTAAAGTAGAAAATAACAAACAGCCAAGTGATGAAGGAGAGCAGCACACAGTTAGGAATAAGTTAAAGGAAGACGTTCAAATAATGTGGTATAAGGTGAGGCTCTTGCAAATGTCTGAGAGAGAGAAGCTGCCAAAGTTAAAAACAAACACCAAACTGATAAAGTTTGAAGAAGAAATACATGGAGTACTTGAAGAACTTTTAGAAGAAGATGAAATGGACATAACAGACATAAACAACCTGATATACGCAGCAGCTACAATCATGACACAAACATTGAACGAGCCCAGCAAAAGAAGCAAAAATAGAAGAAATGTAAACTTCTGGAAAATAAGAATGCAGAAACAGATTGCCAGCTGGAGAAGAGAGTTATCAATAATAGCTGAAACTGGAACTGGTTCTGATAATGGAAAGCTTAACAGAAAAAAGAGGAAGATTTTTAAAAAATATAGAGTGACTAACACCAGGGAAGTTGCACAGTTGACAGAAACATTGAAGCAGAAAGTGCAAGCAAAAGCCCAAAGAATTAGAAGGTATGAAAAAAGAGAAACTCAGTACAGTCAGAATAAGATGTTTAAAGAAGACACTAAAAAATTTTACAGAAACCTGGGCATGAAGAATATAGAAGTTAGAGAACCTCCCTCTATGGCAGAAGTAGAGACTTACTGGAAGTCATTATGGGGGGAAGAAGCGCAGCATAATGAAAGAGCAGAATGGATAAAAAGGGAAGAGAAAAGGAAAATTAACCATATGGACTGGAGGCCTATACAGACTGTGGAAATTACTTCATACTTGGCAAAAGCTCACAATTGGAAATCTCCTGGAAATGATCAAATACAAAATTACTGGCTTAAAGCGTTCCCAGCTACTCACAGGTATATTGCAAAAAGCTTTAATGCAATTATAGAGGAACCGGAGAAGGCACCTGACTGGCTGACCACAGGAATAACATATTTGATACCAAAATCGGGAGACAGTAAGGAAGTCAGAAGCTACCGACCCATTACATGCTTAACAACCATGTACAAAACCCTAACAGGAATAATAGCTACAAGAATCTCCAAACACTTGGAAGAGCAGAGCTTACTACCAGCAGAGCAAAAAGGTTGTCACCCTGGAAGTAAAGGTTGCAAGGATCAGTTAATGGTATCAAAAGCAATATATGAGGACTGCAGGAGAAGGAACAAGAATTTAAGTATAGCTTGGATTGATTACCAGAAAGCCTTTGATAGCATTCCACATAGCTGGGTGGAAAGGTCAATAGGATTGGTAGGACTGAACAGTAAAATTGTCCGATTTTGTAAACTATCCATGGAGAAATGGAACACAAGGCTTTTTTTAAAAACAAAGCAGGAAGTAATGCAGTCACAACTCATTCAGGTATGAAGAGGAATATTCCAAGGGGACTCTCTTTCGCCATTACTTTTTTGCATAGCACTTATTCCATTAACAAACGAGCTGAACAGAGCTGACTGTGGGTATCAAGTACATGGAACTGAGAGGAAAATTAGTGACTTATTGTATATGGATGTCTTGAAACTGGTAGGTAGAAATGAGTATGATTTTAAGAACGAAATAAAAATCGTACAGACAATTAGTAAAGATATAAATATGAATTTTGGTTTAGAAAAATGTGCAAGAATATGTTTGAAAAGAGGTAGGGTCCAAAGCAAAATGCACATAGGAAGCACGTTTGAGAACGACATTAGAGAACTGGACCCGAGGAAAGCATATAAGTATTTGGGAATAGAAGAGAATTTTGACATACAGCATAAGAATGAGAAAGAAAAGTTTAAGAAGGAATACTTGAGGAGACTGAGATTAGTTTTGGGTACAGAATTAAGTGCAAAGAATAAAATTCAAGCAATTGGATCATTGGCAGTACCAGTACTTAGATACAGCTTTGGAATTGTTAACTGGCACTTAGAAGAACTGCGAAAACTAGACCGGAAAACGAGGAAATTATTAACCATTCATCGACAGCATCACCCAAAGGCAGATGTAGATCGCTTGTATGTTCCCCGAAAACAGGGAGGAAAGGGTTTAATGCAATTAGAAGCAGCCTATGCAGTAGAAATTACAAAACTGGTGGAATATGTAGAAATGAAGGAAGACTCACTAATACAGGTTGTAAGAACACACCAACACAACACGGACTCAGCAGTGTTAGAGACAGCTAGATGCCTCAAGACAGAAGTACAGACAGAAACAAGAAATTTGAAAGACAGCATAGTGGAAAAAACAAAAGGAAGATGGCATGGGAAGAGGATGCATGGACAATTGCCACGTAATTTAGATGCAAAGCTGGTGGATATTGAACAGACATATCACTGGCTAAAATCTGGCGACATCAAGGGAGAAACAGAAAGTGCAATAGTGGCAGCTCAAGACCAAGCAATTAGTACAAACTATTTTAAGAATAAAATTTTGAAGGAAGAAATTGAGAGTAAATGCCGGTTGTGTAAACAACATGAAGAAACTATTGACCACTTAACCTCAGGATGCCCCATTTTGGCAAAGAACGAATATTTAATGAGACATGATGAAGTCTGTTTACATTTACACTACTCAATATGTAAAGCCTTGGGCATTGAAACCACAGACAAATGGTATACACACATGCCCAACCCTGTGTGTGAAGAGGGAGATGTCACAGTGTTGTGGAATCAAGCAGTACACGCAGACAGAGAAGTTACAGCAAATAGGCCAGATATAATAATTAAAAACAAAAAAGAGAAAACATGCACGCTGATAGATGTGGCAATACCAGCAGACAAAAACGTTGTGCAAAAGGAAGCGGAAAAGAGGTTAAAATACAAGAGTTTATGTATAGAGATACAACGAATATGGAACCTGAAGTGTACAATTGTACCAGTAATAATTGGAGCCACTGGAATAGTAACGAGAAGCTTAAAGAAAAATTTGGAAGCTATACCAGGAAAACATTCGATAGATTCACTACAAAAGACAGCTATACTTGGAACATCACACATAATACGGAAAGTTCTGCAGTGTGAAGCTTGAAGCCTGAGCGGTGGGGATCACTGCTGGTTCAAGAGACGTACCAGGAAGAAAAGGCCTGTGACAAGAGACACACACATAATAATAATAATAATAATAATAATAATAATAATAATAATAATATAAGTATAATTCTCTATATGTTAAATTTGTCCCATACTAGTATACTGTCAAAATTCCACATCAGCGCCATTTTTCTAATTGTTGTCTGCTAAACAATATTTTTCACATAATATGTAGCTATGTTTGTGGTCAGTTCACCTACCAAATTTCACTTGCTTGACTCTAGTTGTTCATAAATTATCACTGTCATACTGAAAGCTAAAGAAACATCCTTCATTGCCACCATCTAGTCATTTCACATTCCATCAAGTAATTATGATAGCAAAGGTTACATATTTTTCATGACCTATTGCTGCACACCATTTCATACCTTTACAGGAAACAACACTACTTGGCACCACTGTTGCTGCCACTGTGTTGCTATGTGTGACTGCAGAGCACTGAAGTACCATATGTCACTGGGGTGTCCTCTAGTGGCATAAGTCTCATACAAAGTGTCAAGGAGATTGTTCAGCTGGTTGAAAAGTTGAAGTGGAAACACACACACACACACACACACACACACACACACACACACACACAGTATGGTAATGTGATAAGTTTCTGTTGTTTGCTTCGTGTCCTTTTAAGGGCAGAATGTAGGCTAACGATAGAAACACATTATAATTTAATGATATAAAAGATTGCAGAATAAGCAGTTAGTGTAACATGATAAGAATTGGCACTGTCCTTTGTTTGCTGTTGGAAAAAGTCATCCCTTCTTCTTCCTTTTCTTCCTGTCTTGCACTTCTTGGATGGGGCAGTGTTGGTTATAAAATCTGCATAATAAATTAAATGAACATGTTATGTTAGAGTATGTACATATATATTTATGCCTTCTGTTTGGTGAGTTCCTTTTGGTAACTGATAGATCATATCCAAAACATCTCAGCTTTCAGGAGTTATTTATTGGCATTAATGAAGAAACTTATGTAAGTGTACATTAAGATGTCTTCTCAGGTATGATGCTTTGTAATTTTATATGTAGGTGCCCGTGTTCTGGAGAAAACTCATGCTTTCATCTTCAGGCTAGAAGGTGGAAATTCCAGTTCATACCCACCAAACTGTAGAGTATCATGTCACAGAAGATGATAGTCCGAATACAGAATGCTGTGGTAACCTGAAATCTCATGCTGTGTAAGGTAGCTTAGTCAACAACATGTGCAGTTCAAAGACTGAGTTTTCATGTAAGATAAAGTTTTGTTTGATTTAAAAGAAATTAGGGAATTTAGGTAACTTTCCCAATTTCTTGCACTGATCCTGATAAATTCCTTTATGATGTTACAGCTTGCTCAATACGTGGTTTCAGCAGCACGTTGTATGGCGGTGGAGACATTGTGATACCCGGTACTGGTGCAGAGGGGGGTGGTGACTTCCCAGGCACAGACAATATTTCATAGCGTTGAAGGAGTCCAGCAGAAAACAGAAACACACAACTTCTACCCAGTGCCTCTCCAAGACAGCGCCTCTTGCCTGAAATTAAAGAATTTTAATATTACATTTGTGTATTAGATGGAGACAGAGATCATTTAGACCAAAGAATAATATTTGGAGGTTGATTGTAATGAACTAACTAGGCAACCAACCAACTTCCTGGAGCCCAAATCCTTTCTGGGAAGTTTACTCCCTGAAAATGGAGGCAGTAAGTTTTTCTGAAAGATAGTAAACATCTACCAGACTATGCATCGTCATATCCTGTAAGTCTGTAATCTTATTTTTAAGCTATTCTGCATAATTTTACTTTCCCATTAAAGCAGAGTTATGAACTTACCAACACCAAAGTTCAGCAACCAGTCATCTTTAATGAGTAGTCCACGTGTGTCAATGAATCTTTCTGGTCGGAACATGTCAGGGTCTTCCCAGTGTTTCTGGTCTCTGTGCACAGACCAGAGACTGATGAGTACCGTTGTGTCCTGTCAACAAAATGACATTTGTTACAATGCTGCCTATATGCTTCAGTGCTTAAACATCTATCGGTCTGGTACAGTATAATGTAAAATGACAGTTGTCTCCCCATACTTCAGGAATGATATGAAAATGTGGGGGGGAGTAGACATATAGCTTCATGCATTCTGAACCTCAGGGATGACTGTAACTGAGGGGTCAGTTTCATGTCCCAGCCACTTTACCACCAAGCACAGTATCTGTTCTGAGGAAGGCTAGATGGATCACAGAGCTGTTTTTCATGTTGTCAAGACGAGAATGCCTTGCCAGATTTGAGGTTTTCGCAGGACATAGCCTGCTACTATAGCATCTGTACAGAGTAAAATTAAGTGTTTTCTGCTATGTTTAAGAAAAAAAATGAGATCTGAGGTTTGGGGTGCAGATTATGGTCTGCTGGGATTGGTAGGTAGTTTTTGACGTTTCAGAGTAATTTGCTACCGCATTCTCTATTCCAAGGATGGAAACTGTAGGTTTTTTTGCAAACATTGGTACCTGTCCTGTTTTATGCACTGGAAAACCATAATCTTAATAAGACAGGCGATGTACGTGTAAATATAATCTTAATAAGACAGGCAATGTACGTGTAAATGTAATCTTGATAAGACAGGCGATGTACGTGTAAATGTAATCTTAATAAGACAGGCGATGTACGTGTAAATGTAATATTGAGGTGCCTTCATATAACCATTGTTGCTGTGGAAAAGCTCCAAGTATTATGTATTGTGGGTGTGTTACCTCAGGTTACTGTGTAAATGAGGGAAAGCTGAAGGAATGCAGAAGGTGACTGACTGGAAGACAGGCACAAGATGCAAGTACTGAGACCACTACTAACCTTGGGTATGTTGTATCCATGCAATGTTGTGTCCCTTGTAACGCGCCTAGGACCAGTGACTGGCGTTATGATGTACATTCTTTGCAGCTCCATCAGTACCGCTTCTACGTACGGCAGTCTGAGAATGGAAGGTTTGAAAGATATTCACTGCCAGAATGCCAAACCAACAATATTATTGACAAATTTCATACTAGTGGAAGTATGTGGAAAGTATGGCTCGTAGAAGTTTGAAGGTTAATGGTAACTATCTCCTGCCATTTTGGACCACAGGATGCTCTTTTTTCTGGAAATTCTTGGGCAGAATTCCGCTGTGTCTTTTGATCTGCTGCATCTTCTGCTCCAGACCGTATGGTATTCTGCTGGCTTTGACATTCAGACACTCAGTAGCCTGCACACACAGTATACTTATGTGTTTTGTGTGGATCTCAGAACAAACAGCGATTATTTCCCTATACAACATTAACTGACTCTTTTTGCAGTGGTAAGACTGCATCTTCTGTTAGATGGGGACTGAATTTTTAAATAAAATATGGCTGAACTACAAACTCTGGTGTTAAATATTATTACTTACCACAGATTGCAGGAGTAAATATCATTGTGTCCTAAATCTGAAGCTGTAAACAGGAATATGTCACTTTTTAAATGAAATTAAGTGCACCTCCCTGTCTTATGGACGTACTTTGGTCTGTCATTCAGCTGAGGCAGCCTGTTCCTTCCAACAACAGAATCAATTTCTTCCTGAGCCTTTTGCTGGACCTCAGGGTGAAGGAGCATCATGAGAACCAAGAAGTCTAGCGTTGCACCAATCGGAATGGCACCCGCAATGAAAAAGTCCACACAGATCTGTGTCAGCTGGTCATCTGCAGACAAACAAATTGTCACACTTTCTTTCAGTAGGACACATTCTGTGTTCCAGTAACAGTAGCCCATGTTTTTTGGATTGCTTGAACACTGGAACCACTGGTTTAAGTTCCACTCTTAATCTGTGTATGTACAGACCGTGTGATGGGTTAATGTGCCGTGCAACTAACTAACTAACTGACTGACTGACTGACTGACCAACTCCATGCAGCAGAGCCCTTCTTGAGAAGCTAACAGTTCCTCAGCTTCTCAAAAAACTCCCGCATGTTATGGAACTTGATGGTTCAGTACTGTGTTCACAACAGCCCGCCACTTGTCCCCATTTGCAGCCAGATCAGTCCAGTCCATGCTATCCCATCCTATCCCTATGTTCCATTTTAATGTTATCCTCCCATTTATGCCTAGGTCTTCCAAGTGGTCTGCTTCCCTCAGGTTTGCACACCAAAATCCTGTATGCTCTTCTCCTCTCTTCTCCTGCTTATGTGCCACATGCCACGCCCATCTCATTGTTCTTGATTTGATCCCCCAAGTACATAATATTTGGTGAGGAGTATAGATCATAAAGACATATAACCTGATACCACATTCATGTGCATTGTATATAGCCTGATACCACATTTTTGCTGTTAGGTTACCTATTAAATATAATGCTTGAAACAGTGTAAATATAGGCATAAACCATGTAAAGGTATGTTAGTGCAAGAAACTTACAACTGAAGTTTGAAGAGCTGAGGTGTTTCCTGGCTTCCATTTCGTGAAGATAAGCGTCTATGAGGTCATTTGTTACATTTGGGTTATACCTCTTGCAGTGTGCGTTGATGGCTCCCTGCAGGCGTATTTGTACTGATTAAATTCAGTTTATAAGATTTCATATTATTTCATTAGATGCAGTACTTGTACTGTGTCCATGCTTTTCCTGAAAGTAACTGAGCTGATATAATGATATATCACACATATTTAATAAATACTTAATTTAATTAAGAATGTGAAATTAATGATATGTGATTAGTGAACCATGAATTAGAAAAGATTTGAAAGGAAGCTGCCATGGCCAACATGAGGTACTGACCCAGTATTTTTGTGGCATTGCAGGGTCAAATCTCTTGTGCAACTGTACACCTTAGTTTATAGTGCCTTGCTTAGCAATGTGTGGAATTTTACCTCCATACCCCCATACATCCTCATGGCTTGATGCTTATTTAAGCACAAGGACACTGAGTCAAAGTCGTGTTGCAGCTGGCAGTCAGACAGTCTGCCTGTCTTGTGATAGAGCCCTCCTGGGTCTCATGACCAGCTATTTGTTGATTTGTGCACGGTGTGGCCATGTCCAGGTGCGCCCTCACTCACAGGAGAGTAGGCCTGTCGTTCGCACAGGAACACATTTCCCCTTTGTCTCCATTTATACCGAGACCGCGAAAAGAAGTCCGATGGATGAAGCCCCTCCACATCTCCCTGGAGCTGTTTCTGTTCCTCTCCAGTGTACTCCCCTGTGTTCCCCTCGCGTGGTGCAGCTATTCTGTTCACAGGAATTTTTGTCAGTTATGATCTTCGCTAGCAACAGGCGGTTTGGTCTGGTTTACATAGGCCAGTTAGACCAGGACGGGGAAACAACAACTGGGGAGAGGGGGGAAGGCTAGAGTGCCGTCATCCATGAGACTGCTTTTTTGGCCTCAGTTAAGATGCTGTTTACCATGATGATCGCCGTCAGCTCGTTGTTGATGCGCGTGATGATGCGGTAGCCACTCCACTCCGGCGCAATGAAGCGTATCCAGGGGAACAGATTCAGCGTGCCTCCGGACATGTCGAAAGCTCGGGCTCGCTGGCTCATCAGTTGCAACAGATGCTGCAGGCGGGCGTCGTCCCAGGACGAGAAGCGGACGCCTGTGACCAGCACCCACAGCACGTTGAGCACACACGGCGTCACGTAGCCACCCACCCTGACCTCGCGCCGTCCTCCACCGCCCTCCCTCAGCAGCGTCTCCAGAAGTCCCAGCACCTCTGTTCGCATCATGCTGTCCATCGCCTGCTTTCCGTATCCTAGCTGTTTGAGATGCCTTACCGCGAAGGTACGCTGCTCGTGCCACAGCTCTCCGTCCGTGAAAGTGATTCCTGCAAAGAGTGTGCAACTGGCGATTTTGTGCAGAATGCTTGCAGCTTATGGTGCAGACGTTTGTGATGTTCTCAAAATACGCGGGCGATCGAATCAAGGCGGCTGAGATGGGGTATGGGGTGGGGGGAGAGGAGAGGATCATGCAGGGTTTTGATGGGAAAACCTGGAGCAGAGACCGCTTAGAAGACCCAGGCGCAGATAGTAATAATATTAAAATGGATCTTAAATAAGTAGGATGGGAAGCGGGGCATGGACTGGATTGAGCTGGCTCAGGATAGGGAAGGGTGGTGGGCTGTTGCAAGTGCGGTAATGAACCTCCGGGTTCTATAAAATGTGTAGTATTTCTTGACTAGCTGAGAAACTGTTAGCTTTTCAACAAGGGCTGTGCCCCATGGAGTTAGTTGTTTTGTTTGTTTGTTTGTTTGTTGGTTGGTTGGTTGGTTGGTTGGTTGGTTGGTTGGTTGGTTGGTTGGTTGGTTATTTAGTTAGTTACTTAGCTTCTTAGTCTTCAGCATGTCAATGTGTCGTCACCCCACAATTCATTTTGGATATGTTGCAGCTAATACAGGCGACTGCAGTGCCTACATGACCTAACGATTTCATAAATTGTTACTAAAGCCTAGGCGGTGCAGCAGTGGGTTGGTCACGTAGTCCGTATTACAGAGGTACTGGTGTCAGATCTCGACGCTGAGACAGGCTATTATTAATCAGGATTTTTGTGGTTTTCTTCAGTGTTTCCAGTCAAATGTCGCAATGGCGTACCGAATTAAGTCACAACCGATCCCTCCTAATGTCATGTATGATCTGGGCTCCTAATCCATTACCCACCAGTTACCCTGTAATTTGGCTGTTACATTCTGAACATCGGTATTTGCTTATTAAATAAACCACTCATTAATTCAGTCGATATCGTGAGGCCCACGACTCTGCGGGTAACCATATTTTTTTTCGTCCTCCGCTAAGCACTGCATAGACTTTTGTACGGTGGCTTATTACCGCGAACGTCTCCATATCACCCACACGCTGCCCCAGTCTGCTGGTCGCGGTGTAACGGATCACCACACCAATAATTACCAGCAGCTCTACATATACAGCAGACCAAGTATTTTTATGTAATTGTTTTGTGCATTCACGTCTGATTTTCTCCCTGATGATAGACCGACACGGTCCGAAACATGTAGCAGTGTAATGTTTTTAAATGTATTATTATGGACCGTGACAATTAGTGCGTTTGTTGAGTAACATTAATATACTGCGTAGACATATCGAAATGGAAATTCAGCGAGAAATAATGGGAAGCTGCATAAAGGAAATGTGTAATTGTAATAAAATTTTCTTGATAAAAGTCTTACTGACAGACACGACTACAAAGTACTTAAATACAAGCGATGTGTACATGATTAGTACATTTAAAAACTTCCTATAGGGTGTCACGTGACAGAGTTTGTTCTTATTCGGCGACTTGTTGCAGTGAGTGCAGTCAGTACTGGGACACCTGCTGCAGGACTCGGTTGAAGTGGGGCGGCAGTGCAAGTGACGTGCGTCGTGTGAGAGGCGACTGTTTTGCTTCTGTGTGAAACGTCAGGTTCGTTACTTCTTTACACTTCCACGTTGTTTTAATACTGAAATATTCCTATGTTAAATACGTAACCTTCAGTAGAATCTCGTGAAATTTCTCTAAACGACGCCCAAAATTTGATTTACAGGGGTAGATTCCGAATTAAATAAAATACAATATTTGCGTTTCGTAGCCTCTGCAACATGGCTTTGAAATTTATCTATAAATTATTCGGAAACTCGAAGTGCGTGCTCTTATTTTGAGAAATTTTTAAAGCCGTTAGTGCACGACACCCACAGACCCCTACACACGTAAGGAAAGCACTGTGCACAGTGCAGCCTGCGGGCAGAGCAAGAAGGAGCTGTCGGGGTTGTAGTGTAGTTGAAAGGGGCAAGAGTGGAAAAATATTACACAAGTATCTGTCTCCATTTGCTTTGGACGTTGTAGTGTTAGGTCGACATTACATTTTGCGGTTTTAAACGGCAACTCAGTGAAGTAACTCATGCTGAACTGTAATTAGCGGGACGAGAAATATTATTCGGAAATATTTCCCAAAAATTTGTTGAAACGAATATGGAATGAAAATCCACTAAATTTCGAAGGCCATATCTTTGCTCGTAAACTTCATGTAGGATTTGAAGGGCGAGAATTAGAGAACGGTAGAGTTGGGTTGGTGGAAAAGAATTTTGTCGTGATCAAGGTGTAGAAGGTAAAGATGGAAGTCCTTTTTGAGAAGCCAACGTTTCCTCAGCTGGTCAAAAAATTCCGCGCATTTTATGGAACCTGAGGGGTCATCACCATGTACACAACAGCCTGCTACTTCTCCCTTCCTTCAGCCAGATTAATCCAATCCACACACTCCCGTTATATTTACTGACTATTGTCCCATATGCTCCCAGTTCTTCCAAGTGGTCTCCTCCAGTTTCCCCACCAAACTCCGTATGCTCCTCTCCCCTTCCCAAAACATGCCACATGTCAGGTTGCCCCTGGCCTTCTGCAGACCTGCAGTTTGGCTTGCGCCGTTTGTCAGTCTGTGTGAGTTACCGTCAAACATTTAACTAGATCAGACGGAGTTAATCACTTATGAAGCAATAAGTATTAAATATTTCCACATTATCTCGTAAATGACACGATTTCTGGAAAAAAGTCATTGAGCATAAAACGCGTGTTTTGATTTCTCTACAACCGTTGCTTGAATATTTCTCATTCTGGGAAGAATTCAGCGAGATGTTATCATAAATGTGCACAGGTCTTCGTGTGAAGTACCCGTTATTCTTGTCAAGTTTTAATGTAATTTTAATTCTTTCGACAGATTTTCGAAAAATCCACAGATATCCAATTTCATGAAAATCCGTCCAGTGGGAGCCGAGTTGTTCCATGCGGACGGACGGACGGACGGACATGACGAAACTAAATCTTTTTTCGTAATCTTGCGAACGCGCCTACAAACGAAAATTCTGAACTTAGTTGGTAATAAATGTAATGTGATTTTATTTCAGAAGATCTGAAAGTGCTTAAAATATGATCCCCCAGAGTAGCCATGACACGAACACCGCTTCATGTTGTTTTCTTTGAAGAAATTTTTGTGATGCTAGTTAAAAGAAACTGCCCCATAAACAGCGGCAGTGTGTGTGTGTGTGTTGTACAGCACGCCTAGGGGATTGCACAACCTGAGTTTAAGAGCGTCTTCACAGGCTGTCCCTGTCGTGTGTTTGCGATGGATGAATTTGTTCAATAATCATGATTCTGTGTGTGTGTGTGTGTGTGCGCGCGCGCGCGCATGTGCGTGTCTTTCTCGTGTACTTCCACTACACAATGCATGACCGGCACCTAACCTTTCAGACGCACTACACAACACCCACAATGCCACATTATTTTTTTAAAATACAAATTTAAAGTTAGTTTTATAAAATCTGGCGCTGAAGAAAAATTTAAAGAAATCTTGACCACATTTCGACTGGAATTAAACAATTTTTTTTGCCTCATTTAAAAAAACAGCTTATTAAAAAGAGACATGACATGAAGCCGCACTGCTTTATAAAGAGGCTACCGGAGCCTCAAAACTAAAGGAAACTCACCGCAGAATTCCGAAAGGGTCTGACTTTATAGCTTGGCCAAATTTGCGCACATATCACTGCTGGTAACTTAAAATTAAACAACCCTGAGCAGGTCTATTAACGAAATGTCGTGTTTAAAATTTTGGACAACCCTGGATTGAGGCTAACTGTTTCTGAGGGCTCATCAGAATCCGCTCTTCCTTTTGCCCAACCCGCCTGAGGACAGGCAGATCCTGCTTTCGAAACGTCGTTAGTGCTTGATGCGCAGTGTGCATGCTGTGATAGTGTCGTGTCATTTGAACCATTTGATGTCGAAATATTAGCGTGTTGTTTTCTCGAAAATTTTTCGAAATATAAAACGTTTATTTCTAGTACGCGTGAGAAATTTCTGAAATGCGTAAACAATTTGGCCGGAAAATCCGACGGGAAGACAGGCGTAGATGTCGGTATAATATTAAAATGGATACTAAGGAGTATGGGAGGGCGTGAACTGGTTTCTGTTGGCTCAGGATAGGGACCAGATGCGGGCTGGGTTGAACACAGCCATGATCTCTGTGTATGGTAACGCGTGTGTGAACAGGTTAACAACTGTTAGCTTTTCGAGAAGAACTCTGCACCATGTAATAATTTAATTCGCCGTATGTGTTGTCGTTCTGTGTAGATGGGTGCGTATTTAGAGGCTCGTAGACCTTCTATTTTGCTTTATCTGCCAAAGGTCGGTCTGGCCAGCATTACTGACAGTGTTTAAAACTTTGCTGTCAGTATGAATTCAACTTGGCAGATAAATCTCACGACGAAAACCCTTTAGGTATTCATGTGTCAGGAGTCTGCACTGACTAAGACCGACATTTTTAATTTCATTCAAAGTAACGTGACAGCTTTCGACGCACCGTATAAAGGCTTCTTTGCGAAGTGTTTTAAAAGTTACGCAATACACATTTTTATGTAGCAAATTGAAGCACTGCTAGAGGTTATGGAAACTCATGTTTAGGATGCGTTCTGTTCGCTGTTCCATCGTTTTGCCTACACTTTCGTTCCTTTTGAAATTAATTCATATAAATTGTGGGAAGTAACGTGCTTTATGCGAGAAACGGTCAAAATAAGTTTTAAAACTCTTTTTGTGTTTACAAAAACAGTTAAGTGCACTCCGAGGAAAGGGAGCTATAAGCGTGGTGAAATTTTTTGTGTGTAAAATGTGTGGTGTGTCAAGTGTGTGAAGTGAGGGCAAAGAGAAAACCAAAGCGCGTGGCAAGTCCTACGAAGTACATCTGTCCCCCTGTATTTCAAAATAGTCACCAACGTTTGGAGGCAAAGTGCGGTTCTCCTTCGCTTAGTGCAAAGTGCTTTAAGCAGATGTCGAAGCGGCGTGAATGAGTAGAAAGGAAATTCAGTGCAGTGATTAATGTTAAATTATCAAGTGAGAAAAGCGCGTTGAAGTGGCGTTCATGTACCCGCGAAGTGTTGAAAATCGTGCTAAGTGTGAGCTTCAATGTTATCAACTTGTACCAACACTGCGAGCGTCAACATCGACACCAAACGTGAGCATCAACATCACGACCTTCAATATCAACCTTCGTCAACATCAACATCATGGCCTTCAACATCAACACCATACTTCAGCATCAACATCGACACCAGCTTCAACGTGCCGCCGGTAAAGTAGGTGGAAGTTTTTTCTCCCCGCTGCTTTGCTGTCACTAAGGGTCGCTGGCTGAATCGGCTAGACCGCAAAAACCGCACCGTGCCAGACGGTGTTCGGTGTGACGTAGAGTCGTAGGGTCGCATAGTGTGTAAGCGTCAAGTTGGCAGCCTGTATTTCAGACGAGTCACTGCATACTTAAGGAAATGTTTGCTGCTTTGTGTGTTGCTGTGTACACCTTTGCCCTCCGCCGTGTTAGGCCGCGATGTTAGGTTTCTGTGAGGTTATGTAGGCAATTGTTTTAGCTGTAGTACTGTGCCAGTGTGCTGGGCTCCATTGGTAGAACAGTGCTCCGGCAGGCTGCAGAAGACTTGACACCCCTGTTTCAGCCAGTGGCGGATGGAAGCAGCATTTCGAGAGGTCGCCGACAGACACATCAAATCGACCGCGGTTCGAAACTACACTGCTTGCTGCACACACGATATTCAGCGAGCGCCTTTCGTGCGATCACGTTCCTTTTTCAAAAGTCTCGGTACCATTTTCTTAAGAAGTGTCGACAGTTTGACAAAGATTCCTGTGAATGTACGTACTGAAAATTATGACATAAAGAGTTACAATTTAGAATTCGGTTTTATCGCGATTTGTTAAATTAATGAAGCCTGCACATTGTCAAGGCTAGCCCTGTGTGCAAAGTGTGGCCTCTGCCTACACAGAATTGATTGGCATTCACCAGGCTGTAGAGTCCACACGTCGAAACTTCTCCCTTGTGCTTCAAGTGACGAAGTTACGTGCCTCTCTATATCTGCGTAGTTTACTTAGCTTATCTTAGATGGCCTTTCTTAGACCGAATGCAGCAAACTCGACACTTAAATTATTTTATTAACTCCGACGAATTTGTAAGTTTCATTTGCAGATACGTCACTGTATTAATATTAATCTTATATTCCGATCAGGAATATTACGTGTTTTGTGTTGTTCCGTCATACGGAAGGGCATCTACAATTATATACATGGTGTACGCACTCGAGGCTTCCTCTTAGCTCTTAGAGTGAAGCAACCCTCTCTACACATGCACACGATCATGTTGCGTTACCATAGCAACGCTACACACTGGGCTGTGGAACTCGACCGGCTTCCATTGGCCGCTGGAGGTGGCGAACGGAGTGCACTGAACATTTTGTTGCTGTTTCTGGTTTCCTTCATGTTAGGTTTGTGTTTTGGGTGGGGGGTATTTATAGTCGGTTGAACGTAATCAGAAACCGCCCCAAATGTTACGACACTACGTGAGCCAACAGTGCCAGTATGCACTGGTTTGTTTACAGAACCGTGCTCTTAATGTTGATAATAAAATTGGCCCTGAAAGAAGAGGCCATTTTTTGTGATGCAGACGTGAATTGATTTCAGAACTTTGTTGGACTTTTGTTTACAACACTGATTTGTACTGACAGGCTGCAACTCTTCCAAGATGCGTTTACAGTTGATTTAAGCTTTCTTTGTTTAAATTCAAAATTTTTGTAGGTTTTGGGGGGAAATTAGTCCATTTGTTACGATTCTGAGGATCAGTTTCACCCTGCATTGGAAAATGAGGACTTCTGAAAAATGTGGTTGAATGATGCTCAAGTCCTCAGTCCTTAATGAAACTTTTCTCTTTCAGACATTCTGATAAGTTTCGATTGAAACGTTTCAGATTCTCATGTGTGGTCACCGAAGTAACATCACATGGGTGGAAAAGAAATTTAACATATTCTGGCTACGTGCTGTTAATTTTTTTACGGCTGTTTGGTCCAGACAAGCTGCAGCTCTTCCATTTTTTTCTTTTTAAATTCTCCCGTTCTTAAAACATATAGGACTGCGTGACGGATGGGGGGTACCGGGATATTGTGGATCTGTTGCAGCTTGCATTAGAAAAGGAAGACTCCAAATTTAGTAAGCGACCTAGAGCAGCTAGCAGTGTCCTGAATCTCGGAAACAGTCCTCAAATCATCATCTCAGTCGATTTGCTAAAAATGTGTTTCTCTTTCAGGTGCACTGATTGTTTCTTTTCTCTTCAGGCCCCCTCACTGACCGTGTGGCTCGTCGTGCCGTGGGGGTGAAACGAGGAAAGTTGCGTGTTAGTTAAATTATTTTTAACCCCTATCCAGTAGGATCACGCATAGCTCAGTTGGTATAGCGACTGACGAGGTTACTGGCTGGGCGGGCCAGTGTTCGAATGCTAGCATTGGCCAAGAGGTTTTTTCGCTTGAAAACATCTATGCCGGCTGTGGGGCCCAGTCAGCATCATATTCTGTGGGTACCGGTGTTCTTTCCCGGAGATAAAGCGGCGTGAAATTACTCTCCTTCTCCGCAGTTAAAAATGGTTGGAGATGCACCTCCATCGTCCATATAACCTGGCGTGATGCTTGATTCAGCACAGGGACAACTTTCATCGACAGTCCGTCTGCGGCTGTGCGGAATTGTTTTTTGTTATGACCAAGTGCAACAGCAAAATTTGCTTGACGTTGTCGTCTGTGGGTAGATACTTGGAAAGGGAAAGTGGAACAAAAGAATTCTAGCTACGAGCCACTAAATTGGAGTTTCTAAATGTTTATTAATTTGGCAACATGTTAGCAACGTTATGGACGTAACGTAAATTGGCAGGGTTGTGGCCACGTGACCAGTTCATAAGGACTGGCTGGTCATATAAGGCGTTTTGATTAAATCGTCCTTAAAATGCAGACACGATCCAGTGACACGCCGCTGACGCAGGATCGTGATGCTTTTTAATGCTTGCTTGAAATAAAGAGTTTTATGATTTTTTGCCTGAACAAACGCGACTTTCCTTGGCTAAACAGGGTCCAGCGTGCGTTTTAACTTTGAGCGATCCCTGAGCTTTACGATGTGTCGCATTAACGAGCTTTGTATAGGGAGATCCCCGATTAAAACATCGGTTCGTAGACTGTCTATCCCAATGGAATTTGTGATTGTCCCGTTCACGCCAGGTCAATGTCACAACCCCTTCCACTATAGTACTCGCTAATGTCACTAGACACTGCGTGCTCAGAGCAACATGAAATATTGATCAATAAATCAAGCAAAACGAAGCCACAAATGATGAAGTACAGATATCAGTCATTTGCTTCATGTGCTTTTGTATTTGGCAAGGGTCATTATTCCGTACATTGACCGAAGGTGCAGAATATAAATTTAAAGACAGGTGTGTGCATGTACACGTGTGTTTCAGTTAGGTGTAAATTTCAGTGTGTATGTATTTTATTAATCAACAAAAGAGACGAATTCTTACATTTTAAAGCCCAGGTTTAACATTCAGCAATTCTATGTTCCGCCCACACAGTGTATTTAGGTGTTTTGTATGGATCTCAGAACAAACAGCGATTATTTCCCTATACAGCATTAACTGACTGGTTTTTATAACAGAGACGGAGTGTTTACTGCGCGGTACGGACTGGGTCTTCCTTTAAAGCCCAGAGGTTACTATATGTACCGCCAGGTTTAACATTCACAAATTCTACGTTCTGCCCACACAGTGCTTTTATATGTTTTGTGTGGATCTCAGAACAAACAGTGATTATTTTCCTATACAGCATTAACTAACTGGTTTTTATAACCGAGACGGAGTGTGTTTACTGCGCGGTACGAGCTGGGTCTTCCTTTAAAGCCCAGTGGTTACTATATGTACCGCCAGGTTTAACATTCACAAATTCTACGTTCTGCCCAAACAGTGTATTTATGAGGTTTGTGTGGATCTCAGAACAAACAGCGATTATTTCCCTATACAACATTAACTGATTGGTTTTTGTAACCGAGACGGAGTGTGTTTACTGCGCGGTACGGACTGGGTCTTCCTTTAAAGCCGAGTGGTTACTGTATTCACTGTCAGGTTTAACATTCACAAATTCTACGTTCTGCCCACACAGTGTATTTATGTGTTTTGTGTGGATCTCAGAACAAACAGCGATTATTTCCCTATACAGCATTAACTGACTGGTTTTTATAACCGAGACGGAGTGTGTTTACTGCGCGGTACGGGCTGGGTCTTTAAAATTCAACAATTCTACGTTCTGCCCACACAGTGTATTTATGTGTTTTGTGTGGATCTCAGGACAAACAGCGATTATTTCCCTATACAGCATTAACCGTTCCCCATGAAGTACCGAATATGCTTTGTACATAATTTTAAAAAAATGTTTGCCCAAAACTATTTTTTTCCTACAACAGTAGGGAAAGGCTCAACACCAGTTGCTACAGAACAGACCAACACACTGTATCCGTGAGCAGGATTTAGACAGTCGCTGTGTTCCTTAAGTCTTTCATCAGGTTTTGTAAAACTTACCGCACTCCTGCAACACACACAGTTCTACCGATTAATGTACGCTTAAACTTTACGAAAAAAAACACCTAAATATTTTCAAGAATGTCATCCCATTTTGTTGTTAATAGTGCAAAAAATAAATCAATATCCCTCCTAACACAACTACATACTGTTATTGTACAGAACTACATGTTTCGACCTATCGCAGTTCATCCTCAGGTTCACAGTTGGCCTGTACAACATAATGAAGAAATATACATTATGACCTGAGGTACGTCGAAACATGTAGTTCTGTACAATAGATAGAATCTAGTTGTGTTTGGACAGGTATTGACATATTTTTTTGCACCTAAAGGTATATTTCAATCGAATGTTTGAAAAATAATGCGTCATGTCCGTGTAAGTCTCTGAATCAACGGCGTCCATGAAGTCTGAAAATTCTTTCCTTTTTCAAGTTACTTCGATACAACATTTCGCTGAATGTCTAGCACGGAGAGTGCATCGGGTCTGTGTAACCACAGTCGCGACAACGTTGTTAAGCGCACACGTAGGATTGCCCATTACTAAAAACATGCAGTTTGATGCTTGCTCAATCCAACGGCGCAACAGCCCCCAGTAGGCCAGGGCCTCCTCATTATCGAGGCTCCGCTATCACACTCAGACACACCACACTCGGTAGGACTCCTCTGGACGAGTGATCAGCCCGACGCAGAGACCTCTACCTGACAACACACAACACTCACGACAGAGAGGCATCCACGCCCCAGGCGGAATTCGAACTCGCAGTCCCTGCAAGTGAACGGCCCCAGACCCACGCCTTAGACCATATTTGCTCAATACAGTGATTTATTTACATTCACACTTGTATAGTGAAAGCGTATGGCATTTTGAAAGTAAAGAACGCCTTGGTAATTTCTGATTGCTACATCACGGAGTGCGCCATTTCAATACCTGTGTGGATAAAGCATCAGTTTAGTACAGAATGTGTGCTTTTGACCAAACACTATACTTAAATCTAACCAACGGACATTTTCCCACGTGCTTACCTCTGCGGGCGCCCATGGACCGCAGCTGTATAAAGAAGTTGTACGGCCTCCCCGCGTACTCCTCCCGGGTGTGCACTTCCTGCACCACATCGTGTGTCAGCACCACTACGGTGCGCTCGTGTCCCAGCTTCAGGCCGATGACGGGAGATTTGTACTGTTCTGCCAGATGGTCAAGTGCCAGGTGCATGTGTCTCTTCTCACGGCACAGCTTCTTGAGGTAAAGGGCACTGCCCACTATGGGCAGCCATGGTGGTCCTACAGGGAGATCGGAAGTTGCTCACAGCAGTGCGGATTGAGGATTCGGAGCTCAAGAACCACTTAAGGCCTGAATGTGACGACACAGCGATCTTTCGAAACGTCGGTAACCCCTACCCCAATGATAAAGTGTTAATTTTTCAGAAGACCTGAGCGCACGCACTCTTAAGACTTCGCCATTTATTTTGTGCAGTTGCAGTAAACGACAGTACCGTTCACGGTGGAACTGACAGCAGACTAAATTCCGGGAGTGTCTGCTGCTGCTGCCACTTGGTCCAAAATGGTCTGTCTGCCAGTCTGCAGTCCAAAAATATAAAGATCAACAATTTAGAACTACGCTTTTGCCTGACATCGCAGCACTCATTTTATGTGAAGGCTGTTTCCTGCGTGCATTGTTCTGATCAGTGCAGTCAGTTTGTTGAACCAACCAAATGCACGCCGCTACTCACATGTGAACGCTACAATACGTTGCTCCGACGTGTTTCGGTGCCAATGTACCATCTTCACGGACCACGTGATGCCAAGTTTAAAACCAGCTGTCAGTAAACAGGTCGACTTTTTACATCGTTCCACATTTTTGTAGGCCGGTTTTTGATATCGCTGTCGTTTAAAATGCACCGGCCAGCAGACCGCTGGCTGCGAGACACGACACACGCAACAGGGAGCCGATCCGCTCTGGACCGAGGCCAACAGACACCAGGCGTGTCCACTACCAACGACGTAGTTATAATCTGTTAGCAGCACTTGTGAACCTTGTAAGGAACATTTTAATCATACTTTAGAGTTTTAAGCGTGCGTATTTTAAAACAATATAAGCTGTGCATGTAGTGACATCACCAACGCAGCCCACAAAATGTGGAACCATGCAAAGAAGCAGCCTGTTACTGACACTTGGTTTTGAACTGGGCATCACGTGCTGCCTGAGGTTGGTGCATAGGTACCGAAACACGTCGGAGCGACATACTGTAACGTTCATATGTGAACACTTGTGTGCGTTTGGTTGGCACAATAAACGGACTAAATTCGCAACACTCAGTCCAAGAAAATGCACTATGTTGGTCACGGATATACTGCAGTGTCACGCTGAACACGCCTACATGTTACTGATGTTTTGATGTAAAATATATGTGAAAGCCATACTGCATTTTGTGGGAATGAACGTTCTGAGCTGATTCGACAATGCAAGGAATGAGCAATGTAAAATTTACACCTTTGCCCGTTGTTTTGCATGAGTGTGAAACTTGGTGTCTCACGTTGGGGGAAGAGACTGAGGGCGTTATAGAGTAGGGTGCTGAGGAGTGTATTGGGGCCCAAGGGGCGGGGAGAGAGAACAGACTGTGGTAAGCTACGTAAGGGAGAGCTTCATTATTTGTACTCTACCAAGGGCACACCCCAGGGTGGGCTACCGGGTTGAAGCCCCCCAGACCCCCCAAAACCGAAATTAAAAAACAGATTTGGTAGATATCATGATATCAAAGGTTTTACTTGAGTTCCTCTTCAGCCGCAATCGGCCACTGAAATCGGCTGATGATCAGTACATTGGAATTTTGAAAAATAAATGAATAAAATTTGAAAAAAAAAAAAGAAGATAGGACACTGTGATTGTGTGATGGAACATGTCGTGAAATGGTGGCTGGAGCGAAGTGAATGATAGAGGACACATCTGTGACTGCATCAGCGAGACGACACAACACGTGTGACGCACGTGACGCACAGCGGAGCGAGTTATTAGCAAGCAGCAGACACTTCCCAGCACTTCAGTTCTGAGGCTGCAAGCAGCGAAATTTGGCGGAGAGTTCTGAAAGTTGGTACCGGCTGTGGTTTATTATTCTTCGAATCTGTGCACGTTTGGTGTTCAGGTTTTGTGTTTTAGTGGTTTGTGGTGTAAAGAGGAACTGAAATTAGAACTGTGGTAAGTAATAACCCGCCTAAGGGTCATGTTAGAACGTGGCTGTACCTGCACTGTGTTCTGGTGGCTGATGATTCAATTCAGTCCCTTATTGAACTCATCCTTGTCCATCTGGAGAGGCCGGATTACGTTCGTTTTGTCACATCTGTTTGATATTGTTTTGGGATCCGCTGTTTATTAGTTAAGTGGAATATTTTACGAATTTCTGAAATTGTATAAAGATTAAGATGTACAGAAATATAATTTTGCATGTTTCTTTACATGGGTGTGAAACTTGGTCGCTCAAACTGAAGGAGGAACAAAGACTGAGGGTGTTCGAGAATAGGGTGCTGAGGAAGATATTTGGGCCTAAGAGGGACAAGGCGACAGGGGAGTGGAGAAGACTACATAACGAGGAGCTTTATGAGCTGTACTCCTCACCAAATGTTATTCGTGTGATCAAATCAGGAAGAATAAGATGGGCGGGACGTGTAGCATGTATGGGGGAGAGGAGAGGCGTATACAGGGTTTTGGTGGGAAGATCTGAGGAAAGGAGACTACTGGGAAGACCCAGGCGTGGATGGAAGGGCATATTAAATAGGATCTTCAAGAAATTGGATGGGAGGGCCATGGACTGGATTAATCTGGCTCAGGATAGGGACAGGTGGCGGACGCTTGTGAATGCGGTAACGAACCTTCAGGTTCCATAAAATGCGAGGAATTTCTTTAGTACCTGAGGACCTCTTAGCGTCTCAAGATGGATTATGCTCCATAGTTAGTTAGTTGCGAAATTTTAAAACTTGTAAAAAAGCTCGTAAGCTGACGGTATTTCAGGCTTGGGCAGCACTGTATGGTGTGTTCTCTGTGCAGTGTCGTGCTTCTAAAAGCGACGGGAAAGACTTCGTTTAGTTGCTTAGCATTAACACAGGTCATTAAACGGGCTGGAACATGGTTCGGTGAAGGGTGAGGAGAGAGGTGTGGTTTAACTTACTGTGAGATTTTGTTGAATTCTTGATCCTAGACAACTGTATACATAATGATTTATGTAAGTGTGATACTGGAATCACCAGGTGGTGAGGGTCCAGCATTTCATGGAACTGTGTGCTTTCATCAGCCCAACGTTTCGACTTGGCTGTTTTAAGAGGACATTTTCTAATGCGTGTACCACCAACGCTAACACGAAAATACGAGTAACTCAACATTTTTTCCACGTGTGGAAATAGCGTGTAGCTACACCAACACGCTAGCATACGTGCTCAAATCTTTCGTGATTAATTAATCCTCTAAAGCCCACTGGTTACTGTACGTACCACCGGCTTACCATTCAACAGTTCTACGTTCTGCCCACACAGTGTATTTATGTGTTTTGTGTGGATCTCAGAACAAACAGCGATTATTTCCCTATACAGCATTAACTGACCGGTTTTTATAACCGAGACGGAGTGTGTTTACTGCGCGGTACGGGCTGAATCTTTAACATTCAACAATTCTACGTTCTGCCCACACAGTGTATTTATGTGTTTTGTGTGGATCTCAGAACAAACAGCGATTATTTCCCTATACAGCATTAACTGACTGGTTTTTATAACCGAGACGGAGTGTGTTTACTGCGCGGTAGGACTGGATCTTTAACATTCAACAATTCTACGTTCTGCCCACTCAGTATATTTATGTGTTTTGTGTGGATCTCAGAACAAACAGCGATTATTTCCCTATACAACATTAACTGGCTGGTTTTTATAACCGAGACGGAGTGTGTTTACTGCGCGGTACGGACTAAACCGTTATAATCCAGGTTAAATTCAGCCTGTAAAGATTAACGAACGGTGTTTCTTGCAGCATCTCCCTTTATTTTCATTGTTCTGCTCTAATGTATTTATTTTTTGACTAACCTGGTGGAAAATTGTCGGGTTTCCCGAACCTCTTGATGTAAGAAGTGACAGCAAGTACAAAGACAACTGTTAGAAGCAGCAGTGTCCACATTACGGCCACACAACAGTTTCTGTACTTATGGACGTGTGGACACCAGCAGCCCTTTTATCTTTTCTGTCACAGACCTCTGTAGGAGAGGCGAAGTCCCCTTGCGACACACACAGATACAATGAGTTTATCATAGGGGTCAAAGGGCAGCACGTGAGGAGAAAACTAAAGATACGCTACATTTACCACGCTCAGCCTTGCCCAACTGACCTTATAAACATATGCAGGATACTGTCACAATAAATGTTACTGACACTGTGTAAACTCGTATATACGTACCGTGGTTTCGGAGTAAGCTGCTGCCTCCATTCTTAGGATAGTAGAATAATTTTACTGTGAAGCTGAAGGCAGGAAAAGCAGACCCGACTGCGATCCTTGTGGCGGGCCGCAAAAGTTAGAGTGCAGAGCAAAACAGGACTGCAGTTTTGGTGTATTAACGTAAGTTAGGATGAAAAATTAAAATGATCAAATTTTTACCATTTTTAAAAATTACTAATGCTCGAATACCCTATCAGCGCAGGGTTCCTGTAAGCACGGGGCACGATTTCGTCAAATCGGTTCAATCAGACTAAGCCCGGCCCTGGATGGAGGCAGCAGGTTCCCACACGTGTCTCTCACACTCACGGCCGTGACTGTGGGCTCAGTCACAGCCGTGCTAACCTTCAGTCTCGCACACACGTATAATAAAATTTGCTGTTCTTTACATGTGCCCATAAGCCGTCAGATATGACGTCATCAGAGCAGCGATTATTGGCGTATTGTCTCGTGGCATGTGACGCCCTGTAGCCTGCGAGGTACATACCGACGCTCTGAAGAAAGACACTCTGTTACCTTCACCCCCCCCCCCCCAACTTCCTCGCAGGCAGCGTACGTCTATTATTTATTTGCTTATTTAGAGTTTGTTTCAAATTGTTCTTCATCTTTTGCTTGTCTAACTTCCTGACAGCAAATTCCTACGTCTCAATTGGTCAGTCGCCAGGTTGTCGCTGCTGTGGACCAGGTTCAGTGCAGTACCAGTCCATGTGGGATTTGTGGTGGACAAAGTGGCACTGGGATGGTTTTATATCAGTGTAGGTGTATCGTCTCCTGCCAGTATCCTTCCACCAACATTCCGTACACTTTTGCTCATCTACCACCCACGCTGTATAATCTCAGAATCTGACAGGATCTCACGTGTTACCCCTTATGTCCCCCTATTCTGTCCGAATTGACAACACAGCCCCCGTTAGGGGTACCACGTCCTGGGCGGCGAACGGCAATTTATGATTCTTCAATTTAAATATTGAAAGGTGAGAGTTTCGGTTTATTTTTCTCTATATTTTTAAGGTCAGAATTTAGTAAGGGATGGATTAGAAATGTGTAAAATAATGACCACGGATAAGAATATTAAGATAACTCTGGGGGTGCACAAATTCCGGTGTCCAGGTCGCCGTGGGCACCAAGTTTCTTGTACGGAGGCGCCTAATATTTCTGTGTCCTTAGTATGGAACTTGCTTCATGTCACCATTTTGAGGCGGGTCATAGATTTTTAAAAAATTTGTACAACCCCACTCGCCGTGTGCGAATTTTTGGAACTCAGTGGTGAATATAAGAACGTTGTTATTAAACGGGAATATTCTTAACCCTTCGTCTGATGACTCACGTAGCGGCTAGCTGCATTTCTGCAGCGCCGCTCTGTGCTCAATAACTGACGCAGTTTAAACCATTTGTACGCACAAAACGTTTCACAAAACGCACACACAAACTATTTAGCATTTATTTAATACTCAAGACAAACTGTTCAAGAACAAAGTATTTGTGTCTTCATCATCAGTTTTTTGAGACGGACAGACAATACTCGCTTTATTTATGGCGGCAACAGTAAGGTATATTTGTCGTGTTAAAGATAAGCAAATTTCAGCCATAATTTTGTTTTCTGCGTCAAGGAAAACAGTAAGACTTTCAACATGAACTCCGCCCTTTGTTAGCAAGGCCAGCATGCAGACTGTTACACGTTATCTTTAATCTCTACGGGTCTGCGCAACCACTTCCGGGCTGCTTCTTAGGCGCATTCGCAAAAGTGCGAAATGCGAATATTAGCTTTGCCATGCCTGTCTGTCCGTCTGTCCGAACGGAACAACTCGGCTCCTACTCGATGGGTATTCATTAAATTTGATATTTGAATATTTTGTCGAAAATCTCGAGAAAATCCACGTTAGATTAAAATGTGACGAGAATAACGGGTACTGTACATGAAGACCTGTGTCCGTTTGTGGTAACATCTCGCTGTATTCTACTTAGAATGATAAATATTTCAGAAAAAAGTTGCAGAGAAAATCACACAGATGGCTGTATAATACGGCGCATGCGAATTCCATACTGGTTAACTAAGGCTACAGACACACACTCAGAACATGTAGTGTTTATCGCTTTTTCACGGCAACAATGGTCCCGCGAAAGCACCCCAATATTACGTTATACAAACACGGCCTCTTCTGTTCTATATGTATGTCTGCATCATATCCTAAGGTATTTCGGGATCCAATTCGTCCCGCTTTTCCCGGGGAAGTCCCGATTTAATGGGTTTTAAAAGTTCTGTTCTGGTGTCCTGCGAAATTCAGAGGGACGCCAAATGCCTTCGGATTTTCCGAGTCTTAAAAACACGACATTTCTGACAGTAAGTACGAACATTTTGACTCTGTCACGGTAGGAGGCAGCATCTAAAGCAGCAGGACAGCCCTCAGCCGGTCGCTAACAGGAAGGGAAAAGAGGAAGATGCGTGTGTAGCTCGGTGATTATACAGTCTGGACTGAGACTGCGAAAGATGGGGAACGGATATGTAAATAAAAATCAGTAAGTGAACTGAACGTCTGTTATTATTATTATTATTATTATTATTATTTCCATACCCGCGCAACATAATCTTTATCTGAGTTATTCGTTACAATAATACTAATAACAAGGATAATAAATTGCTATGTTTTTCATTTCGTGCCGAGTAAACGATTTTGTCGTCTACCACCTACCCCACATAAATATCAGTAAGCGTCCCGGTATTCGATTTAAAAAAAAGGGATCCCTAAACATGATGTAACACAAAAATTTTGTAGCATGTATGTGTACGTCTGTAACGCGGAAGATGTTGAAAGGAGTCATATATTTGGTAGGTGTCACGTTAAGTGCGTTTTGTAAATACAGTCAGCGCATGTCCTTGTGAGCAGTCACTGGCGGGAACTGTTCTGCGCACAGTCCAAGACCATCTTAAATTCAATGCGAAGTATCGTGCGCCCTTGAATAAGCAATGCTTTGCGTGTCAAAGGTGACGTGGACACTTGTTTCTCGCTTCCTTTACTTTGAGATTTTCGAACTTTTCTATCCTTTCATTCCTATCGCCAGTTTTCTAACACTTCATCCTTCCCTCCTCTACGCATTATAACTATATTCTTGCCGCCGTTTGTCCAATTACTTTGTCCCTTTCGTGTCACAATCTCCTTCCCACCCTTTTTATTTGTTCTCCCATCGTCACGTCTCTTTCCGTGACGTCACAGCAGCACTAAACTCGAGAATTAGGCTCCAGCTGCCTTATACTCCACAATGGAATCCAATTTGACAGACGATTGTGTGGCCCCGAGTGCCTCTTCTGAGACTGCATCAGATTTCGGCTGCATTTATTAGATATTCTTGGAGATCAAACAGACTGACATTTACCGACGCAGCCGTTTGCCCAATCTCCTTCCTTCAAAATGACATTTTGTAAGAAATACCAGGACTTATAAGGATATTCCTTTGAAAGAGACAAACCCGGAGAAATTATCTGATAAGTCGGGAAACTTTACTAACTGCTTCTGTGTTGAAAATTACGAAAGGCGTAACCAAGAAACAAAATTCAACCGTCGATCAGTGACAATAGATTAATCGCTCAAGGAAACACCAAACTAGCGCCTTTGCTAGGGTTCGTGGAAAACGTGAACAGTTCAAAGCATATTAGTCTGAGTGCTTCCGGCAGTAGACACTGAATTCCAGGACGTGGTGCCGTTTTGACGTATATTTGGTCCCTCTATTGTGGGTCTTCTTTTTCTTCTCAGCTTTACCCTCGAAGTGTTTCTACGTTGTTAACCTTGGTGCGAGCTTTCAGTCACGTAACGGCTCAAGCGGGACTTCAGCATCACCATGTAAGGTTGAGGGCTGAGGAGGAGTCCCGGCGTCGGATCTTCTTCGGGCAGTTCCTTGTCCGGGACAGGTAGGATCTCAAAGTTTTGTAAGACTCCAGCGAAGAATATGAACATACAGCTCCGGGCAAGGGCTTCGCCAAGGCACCGCCTCCTGCCTGGAAATACAACGTGAAACGTTACGGGGTCGCCTATGGCTCTGTGCAGCCGAGCATGCTGGCTCAGCAGCGACAATTCTGAGTTTATTTTGGAAGGTACTACTTTGGAACTCCAGCTGGAACAGTCCTGAGAGGTTTTACAGTGCATCCAGCATAAATACTGGGTAACCAACACACGGACAGACAGGCAGACAGACAGACAGACAGACAGATGGACGGACGGATGGACAGACAGACTGACTGACTGACTTACTGACTTACTGACTAACTAACTACGTGGTGCGAACTCCTTCTTGAGACACTGCTTGTTCCTCAGCTATTCAAGAAATTATCCACATTTTTTGAACCCGAAGTTTCATTACTGTGTCCACAACAACCCGCCACTTATCCCTATTCTGAATAAGATTACTCTAGTATACACCTTCCCATATCGTTTAAATTTTTTAATGTCATCCTCCCATCTACGCCTAGGTCTTGTCAGTTGTTCTTTTCCTTCAGTTTTCCACACTGAAGCCATGTATGCACCTGTCCTCGCCCCCATACATGCCACATGCCCCGCCCATCTCAACTTTCTTGATATGGCCACCCAAATAACATTTGGTGAGGAGTACAGACCATGAGGCTTCTCATTATGCAGTTTGAAATGCTGCAATGTTGTGTTAGCTTAAGGCAGGACTAGTTCTGTCAATGCACTTTCATATTAAACCTTTAAACATTTATACTAACCTGAGTTGTAGTGGAAGATCAACTTCGTACAGCCCAGTAAACACACTCCGTCTCAGTTATAAAAACCAGCCAGTTAATGCTGTATAGGGAAATAATCGCTGTTTGTTCTGAGATCCACACAAAACACGTAAATACACTGTGTGGGCAGAATGTAGAATTTGTGAGTGTTAAACCTGGTGGTAAATCAGATAAGCACTTGCATTTAAACGGCTAAACATCTATGCTGTTTTATTTGTTTACGGAGGTCAATATAGGATAAAATTACAAACAGGCATCCTGTAGTGGACGCCTGTGTTTATGAGTGACAACGTTCCCTCCAGCAGTCGGCAAGCTACAGCCGTCCCACTTACCCAGTCCGAACGGCAGAAGCCAGTCATCGGCTAAGAGCTCTCCGCTGTCGGTGAGGTGCCGCTCAGGCCGGAACACTGTAGGGTCACCCCAGTGCTGCTCGTCCCGGTGGACTGACCACAGGCTGATGAGGACAGTTGTGTCCTGCGGGAGAAACAGCACTCAGGTCCTTAGGATCCGGACAAATTCACTAACGTAACTACACTACGGCCACGGGAAGGAGGACCACTGTTCGACTTCCTTCATCTTTTCCCTAGAGCTGTTACGCTTTCCCCTCCAACATACTTCCCCTCCGTGAAACTTCTTTTCGTGGCCTAAATAAATGCACTTAGACGGCTGTCATTATTTAAATCTAATTCTGTAATTGTGCACCATTTGTGGAATCCACAAGTCCGTAACGCAGTTCACAAGAGCCCATTCATTGGCACGGTTTTTTTTGTGGTGCAACAGCCCAGCTGGGGCCTACGCCGCCTAGTTTTTGAAGTTACTACATCACGCACATTTAGACACACACACACACACACACACACACACACACACACACACATGTAGACACACATTTAGACACACACACACACACCCACACACACACACACACACATGTAGACACACATTTAGACACACACACACACACCCACACCCACACACACACTAAATGAGTCATCAGGCGATCGCAGGTACCCATACCCACACAGCACACATCAAACGCAAGGGACAAACATTCGAACCCGCAATCCCAGAAACCGTCCGACCGAAGACCTGCCCCTTAGACCGCACGGCCACCGGGATCAGCCTTCGTTGGCACTTATCTTCAGCCAATTAATTCTAGCCAGTGACGTCACAACTCATTTAAAATATACTTTAATATTGTACTTCTATGCCTGGGGCTAACAAGTGGTTGTGGTTTCTTGTCAAAATGTTTGACGCACCATTCGTGTCCCTGTGCAGCTAATGACTTCTCCAGCTCACCGTCCTACATCTGATTACTCTTAAGTGAAAGGCAACGTTGTCTCTGTGCTTAGTGAAACACAACTGCATGTCGAATTATGGAGGGCTGGAGGTATAGCTCCACGCATTCTTAAATACGGCTTCAGCCTCTCGCCACTGCCGCTTTATTTCAACGCACAGGGCCCCCGGTACCCACTTTATAGAAGAGTGGGTGGAGCTGTGAGTCGATGTGCGTGCTGTGGACAGACGAGCCCTGGTGCCAAGGATATCCAGCGCAGAGCCTGGACACTATACTGAAGGGCTAATAAGCAACAGTAACACTTATAGAGCCTGGTGTGCTAGGCACTGCGTCTTGCCTTCGGTATGTCATATCCCTGCAGCTTTGTGGCATTTGTCACTCGCCTTGGTCCCGCGATCGGTGTTGCCTGGTGCAGCCTTTGAACCTCCATCAGAACGGCCTCCACGTATGGCAACCTGTCAAAAAGAGATCCACACATGACGAGTTGAATTTCAAAAAATGTCTGTTTGCTTATGTGTGGGGAAACGTGCGTGATATGAACCCTTGACCTGGGGTGCAGCTGCTGTAGGCAAATACCGGTCACTGCAGGTAGGGTAGCTGCTACTTCCTCTTTCATGTGCCTGTATGTCTGTGTGGTGCGTACTTAAAACTCAGTTCTTGTCAACACTGGACAAGTCGTTAGAGGGCTGGGGGGGGGGGGGGGCCGGTGAACAAGATAGACAGAAACTGAGTCCTTCGAGGCTCTAAATGTGAAGGCAAATGCTTGATGCTTTGTTGTTATCGTCTGCAAATCGTGAGGACTTCACTCTGCAAGTTTTTTCTACCAATGCCTTGACAATCCCAGTGGACCAGGGCTTCTTCTTTGTCGAGGCTTCGTGATCACACTCAGACACACCACACTTTGTAGGACTCCCCTGGACCAGTGATCAGCCCTTCGCAGAGACCTCTACCTGAAAAACACACCATTTACAAGAGACAGAGTGCCATGCAACCGGCGGGATTCGAACCCACAATCCCAGCAAGCGAGCGGCCACAGAGCCATGCTTTAAACCGCGCGGCCACCGGGATCGGCTCCCTCTGGAAGTATTGAACATAAATTAATTAGAATACGAAACAGTTTTATTTGTGTGTCTCGTTTATAACGCCGTGCGTGTGCGGAGGAATCATGTGCCTTCATGTTCGAAGGAATGCGGAGACATCCCATTCCTCAGTAATTTGGGTACCATCTACAAGCAGGATGAAGACAGAGGCAGAAGTCTCGCCCGAAACGTTAGTACAATGCAACGTAAGGTCCAGAAGGTCGCGACCTCACACGTACAAGTTTCACGTCCACTGCTGCACCAAGCAGTGTTTTACGCTGCTGCATGTTCCGGGTACGTGTTTTGGCCACCGTGAGGGAGCCAGCATTGCAGAGACATAAGCAGGGCGTTGCACGTCGGCAAGTGGTAAACACACACACACACACACTCACATTAGCTTCTTATAGTAATTAATAGCTATAGTACTAAGCTAATGTGTGTGTGTGTGTGTGTGTGTGTGTGTGTGTGTGTGTGTGTGTGTGCGCGCCATCTGCCGACGTACAATATGCTGCTCGTATATTTGTAATGTCGGCTCCCTGATGATGGCTACAATACGTAACCGAAACATGTACGAGCGTAAAAAATTGCTTTGTACAGCAGGGGCGCAGCCAGAACTTTTCCTTGGGGGGTGGGGCTAACCCTGACGCAATGTTTAATTTATGTGTGATTTTAAAAATTATGCTATAAAAATCACGTTGTAAGCACAACATAACGCTGCCTGCAACTGCATTTATGTACACACGAATATAACTACATGTTCCGTGGCTCAGTCACAGTGTCCTGTCTTCTTGTTTTTTTTTAAATTTTATTAATTTATTTTTCAAAATTCTATTTTACCGGTCATCAGCCGATTTCTGTGGTTGAGTTCGGCTGAAGGGGAAATCACGTAAAGCTGTTGATATCATAATATCTACAAAATTTGTGTTTTTTAAATTTTGGTTTTGGGGGTTTTGGGGCGGGCTGCAGTCAGCCCCCCTTGGACGCGCCCTTATTGTACAGTAGCTGAAGTAACACTTGTATGTACAAGACAACAGCAAGGCATGTGCCTAACATTCGGTCACAAACTTAATTTTCCTCACGAACTGAGCCCGCAGTCTCGTGACTGCGAAGAGCACATTTGGCGGCCCGCGGTCTGCTGAACTCTGATGTCCTTACTTTTTCCTGTCGGCAATTTTGGGCAGTCTGGCCGTTCCAACAACAGCGTCCAGCTGAGCCTGCGCGCGACGTTGAACGTCCGGGTACAGCAGCATCATAAGGAACACATAGTCAAGCGTCGTACTCGCGGTTTGGGATCCGGCAATGAAGAAGTCCATGCAGATCATGACCAGCTGATCGACTGCAACAGAATTACATAAAGATCATGATCAGCTGATGAACTGAAACAGAATTACGTGCTGATCATGATCAGCTGATCGAATACAACAGAATTACGTGCTGATCATGATCCGCTGATCGAATACAACAGAATTACGTGCTGATCATGATCCGCTGATCGAATACAACAGAATTACGTGCTGATCATGATCCGCTGATCGAATACAACAGAATTACGTGCTGATCATGATCCGCTGATCGAATACAACAGAATTACGTGCTGATCATGATCCGCTGATCGAATACAACAGAATTACGTGCTGATCATGATCCGCTGATCGAATACAACAGAATTACGTGCTGATCATGATCCGCTGATCGAATACAACAGAATTACGTGCTGATCATGATCCGCTGATCGAATACAACAGAATTACGTGCTGATCATGATCCGCTGATCGAATACAACAGAATTACGTGCTGATCATGATCCGCTGATCGAATACAACAGAATTACGTGCTGATCATGATCCGCTGATCGAATACAACAGAATTACGTGCTGATCATGATCCGCTGATCGAATACAACAGAATTACGTGCTGATCATGATCCGCTGATCGAATACAACAGAATTACGTGCTGATCATGATCCGCTGATCGAATACAACAGAATTACGTGCTGATCATGATCCGCTGATCGAATACAACAGAATTACGTGCTGATCATGATCCGCTGATCGAATACAACAGAATTACGTGCTGATCATGATCCGCTGATCGAATACAACAGAATTACGTGCTGATCATGATCCGCTGATCGAATACAACAGAATTACGTGCTGATCATGATCAGCTGTTCGACTGCGAGGGAACCTAGATGAACTAACAAGCGTCCCTCAGGAAGTTCATTTTACAGTGTTTGTGTGTGTAAAGCAGAACCGGAAGTTTGTCTGACACGCCTTATTTCTTCCTGCGACACTATACAGCTTTAACGGTTCTCAATAGACTACTCTGTATTGTAATTAATTGAATGGTTTCCCTCAGTCTTTCCATGAAAATTCTGGAGCAGTACCTCGTGTCACTTTACGTCTGCTACTTGTATCAGCCTTTGTAAGGCACTGTTTGCTGTCGCACCTACCATTCAACGCTATACAGGGTCCTTATTGTGTGTAACGGTATCGTTTATCACTTCCTGCCTGTAGGATGTCGGCAAAGCGAGCTCTGTTAAATACGACAAAGGAGCCAGCAGGACCCTATATTGTCTCAGACGGTGCTGACAGAGTTGCTAAGTAAGGTGAAAGGTAAAGCAGTCCCATTACAGGCCTGGACAGGCCTTGAGGGTTCCAGGAGTTTGGCGCTCCCAGATTTCAAGACATTCAGCACATGAAGGTGGTAAGGTTGTCAGCCCTACGCACCGGCCGCCTTTACCCCCAGGAAATATTCCTGGTACTCGTTTCTGTTTTAGGCTGAGTCGACCCCAGGGCCATAGTGCGGCCGGCAGGATTATGTCAATGAAAAATTGCAATCGAACCCGCGACCTTCCGGCTTGTAGCGCGGTGCCCCAACCAACTGCAGCACCGCGTGCCCCTCTTAAATAAGACAATAAGTAGACAAGTTACAAAATTTCCTGGCAGAGACAGAAGCGCCGCCTTGTGTGACAAGAGAACGTGGCTGTACCAGCATTGGCGCTGCTCATATCCACGCGTTATGAACCAGTGTTGTGTTTGCAGGAGCGGCACACTGACCAAGTATGGATGACTAGTGAAATGATGCTGGCGGGGAGAAGCCTAGGTAGGCCTTCTGCGAGGAAAGCCTGTCCCAGTGCGTGCATGGCCATCACAAATCTTGCGACTCTCTATGCATGAACCGGGGCCTCTTCGATGAGAAATCGCCTGAGCTACATCAAAGCTAAACTAACTGCATGACGCAGAGGCCTTATTAAGGACGACTTGCTACGGGCGGCACGGTCCAGAGATCGAATACCGGGAGGGCGAGATTTTACACATCCGTCTAGAGCGACCCTGGGGCCCACCCAGCCTCCAATAAAATACGTACCGGGTCTGTTTCCCGGGAATAAAGCGGCCGGGGTGTGGCATTCACCCATTTCTGGTGCCGAGGTTAATGAACGAGTAGAGCTATACCGCTACTCCTCCTCTAGACATTGATGGCTAATGCTAGGGTGAACGTTAGGTTACCTTATTAAGTACAGAGAGACTCAGCTGCGCAAATTTTCTCATCTTCAGAAGCCCGTGGCTTCCCACCTTTGTCACCGAACCTGCCTCCGACCCCTCTCCTGAGGCAGGCAAGTCCATTCCGTAACTCCTGTCCTGTTTGCGACCCTTTTGAGTATTATAATTCCTTTTCCCGACCTGGCCTTCACACTGCTGCGTGCATCGTGCTTCAAGTTGGTTGTGTCGCCAGTCCGGAATGGCTGCTCGTATTTACGTAGCTGAACTTATGTTGAAATGCGTTATTCGAAATTCTCACCGTGTTGTGTGAGATATGACACCATGCAGTTTGGTGCCACACTGGTGGAATCTGTTCTCTGCAACTTCACGTTACTACAGTGGTACTTCTGTACCGAAGTACACGGCGTCGCATCCCAGAAGGCAGTCTTGTCACATTACTGTGCTAAGCATGCTCACCTGTAAATGAGGATGCACTGTCCCCTTGCCTGGATTCCATCTCATGCAGGAAGGCGTCGATCAGGTCGTCTGTCTTGTCCGGGCTGTACCTTGCCTGGTGCTCGGCGATAGTGGCCTGTGCAAGAACGAAATGAAGGTTACTCTTGTGACCAGTGCTAGCCAGCAAGGCATATGGGCGAGAGGAGGTGTAGCTCCAGGCATGCTTAACCTTTTAAAGCCTAGCGGTAACTTTACGTACCACCAGGTTTAACATTAAAAAATTCTACGTGGTGCCCACATTGCGTTTATGTGTTTTGTACGGATCTCAGAACAAACAGCAACTTTTGCCTTATAAAACATTAAGAGACTGGTTTTTATAACCGAAGTGGAGAGTGTTTACAGCGCGGTACGCACTGAGTCCTTATATAAAACAGATACGCTTCGTCTTTAAAGGGTTAACATGGGCTCTAAATTGAGTTGAATAGAACCTTCATGCCTCAGTCGCTTTGTTCCCGGGAATCAGCGCCCGGTGTATGTCGAATGCGAGCTTGCATGGCTTCCAGAAGCGGTGTGCACAGTGCAGAGGCAGGAAAGTTTCTGTTTCTGCCAGGAATTGAAACCCGACCCCCTCCTCATGTATACATTATCCTTTATCTCACCATAAATAAATAAATAAATAAATAAATAAATAAATAAAAATAAATAAATAATAAATAAATGTCCGTCAATTGGAACATAAACTTTCGACGGACTATAAGCAGGTCAAATTTAATTAAAATTAGTCAGTTGGTACGAGTGTTATAAAAGCGGGGCATAAACCAAATAAGGTTGGTAATTTTGTGTGTGTGTGTATGGGGGGGAGAGGGGACCTCTCTCGTTATTCTGTGCTTATGCGGCAAGTAATTCGTTTAGGGTGCTGGATACTTCCACTACGTGACGATGACTGCCATGAACAATCTGGTGTTAGGAAGTAGTCGAGAGGTATAGCAAAATCGCAATCTCATGGCACTCAGATGCGTGAGTAGCCTAGCGTACGACAGTAGTGGGGGTTGCAGGGCGGGCAGATGTGGGGCAGAGAATGTGAATGCGGCGTGTCACCTCTCTTTCTAAAAACATACGTTTGTGTTCTTACGTTCTTACATAATTTTTCCAGTCGGAGTCCGACCACAACGGAAGTATTCCACAACCATGGGCATTTTTACATATTTCAGGCAGGCCACCATGTAATGCCGGTATTCTAAGAAGGGTGACGTTTTTGTTCGGCTAAGAGCTGGCAACACGGAGCGATCTCCACTCTGTAATTGCTTGTAACCAACGAACCGGACACCCTCTACTACCGCTTGCGAACGATACCAAGTGGAGAGACTAAAAATCGTTCTTTTGCGCAGTGCCATCAGATTGTGACCAAGCTTTGCCTGTGCTTTGGTACATAATGTGGTGCCCACGTTTGCAGTGAAAGTTTTAGCTCTTGTCGTTCCAAGAAATTATGAAGTTCATGCCATGCATATTCAGAAACTGCCATCCTGTAGGGTTCTTCAAGGTGTATAACACAGAATGAGCGCACCTGTCAGAAGGCGGATATACTTTAGAGTGGAAATCACAGTGAAAGTACAGTACATAAAAGTGTTGGAAGTGACCCCCATGGGCATGTGACAGAGGTCACGTGTGCCTCTGGAAGTGTTTTGCACTTTATGTGTGCAGTACTATCATTTCCAACATAGTAGAGAAGCCTTCTTGCACAGGTGCACAGGGACTTTGCACTCACTCCGTTATACTCTATGTATAAGCGGAAAGGGTGCTTGTGGTAACCGCAGCTAGAGATTTGATTGGGTGGATCGCACGTTGAAATTTTAACGGGCTGTACGCCAGACTGTATATATGGCGTTAAGAGTCATGTTACCTTGGAACGTCACTGTCAATGTTGTTAGTTTTTAAAAATGTACCAAAATGTGTCCGTGAGCAGTACGTGTGCTTCAGACTCCGTTACAACCCTTGCCTTTGCCTAACAGTTATATGTCTTGCATTTTCAGTAATTTCAGACCATTCCACAAGCACAGATCTAAATTCAACGGACGTCGGTGCTAGGTATGTGCCTGTGCATGTCTCACCAGGAAAATGTCCTTGAGGTCCGAGTTTAGACGCAAGATGAGGTTGTAGCCAGTCCATTCGGGCGCTAGGAACCTCATCCAAGGGAAATAATTGAGTATGCCCCCCGCCATATTGAAGGCTATGGACCGAGCCTTAATTGCTTTCAACAAACTGTGCAGTCGCGGGTCTTCACGTGACAAGAAGCTGGAGCCGGTGGTCAACACCCACAGCACATTCAGAACGCTTGGGGCGAAACTCCGTCCGATGCTGACTGCGCGCCCCGCAGCAGCGGACTCTCCAAACAGTCGTACCAACTCTTGAAGTTCATCCATTATTATATCGTCCATCGCTGCCCTCCCGAGCCCCACCTGTCTCAAGCGACGAACGGCGAAACTACGGTGCTCCTGCCAAATCCTACCGTCGGTAAATGTGATACCTGTAATTCAAACCAACAGGGTTAAGTTCATATCTTTTAACATGGCGAAACCTGAAGACTAAGATTTAGCTTAGCACAGCATGATGCTTAAGACGTAGGTGTTTTGGGATGTGGCAATATGTCGCTGGGCGGATAGGACTGTGGAACGTAACCAAGCGAATGAATCGTGCGGAGGGATGGTCGTGTCTGGCGCGGTGAGGGGGCGTGAGGAATACCGTGGGGGATTAGAGCACTGCTGTTGTTCTACGAGCGGGAGACAGTTCTGCGACTGCGCGTCAAGCATTCCGAGTACGGCGCAGCGAGCCAGTGCACTGTGCGAATACTGTGAGGGTGGTTAGCAGTAACCCGTCTTACGCCGCAAAATCTACACATGCGCAGCTCGCGCTTTCCTAGCAGGGATCATCTTATTGGTGGTGGACTATTCTTGCACAAAAACACAGCATCACATCCCGGAAGATATGGATGTCCTGCTGTATATAAATACTTGGAAATGTGTTTGAAAGAGTTAAATATGAGGGTGGAGACTGAGACAGCATATTGTTCCGAAAGGTCGGTACGTGGTATCACAACCCACAAGACCACAACATGAATCCGCACCACACTACACTCTGCAAATCGGACAGGAACTTGGCATCGAATAGCGATCAGATCCTTAGGTTTAGATTGCGAGATTTTTCAACGACCCTTTTCCAACGATAAAGGTTAGGGCTGTACAACGTCGATTGATAGGATTATGGCGAGTGCTGAATTAGTGAGAATGTGGGCGGTGCTGCTGGAGATCTTTTGGATTACGTTTTCGAAATATGTTTCGAGGGAAGGCATGAAAAAGTATCTTCCGGCCCGTAACTCGAAGAAAAATACACAGCAGCAGTTGCAAACACTTCAGTGTTTAACTCCGAAATTCATTTAAATATTTTAAAAACTGAGTTTGTAGGTCACAGAAAACACGTCGTCTTCATTGAACCATTTAAATATATTCAGGGAAGTAATACATATATGCTTACTTTGCGAGCAATACGAAGTGCATAAGTACACAGTGTTGGCACACTGCCAGTGAATGTCAGAGCGGGTGGTGTGTGTACTTACCACAGGTGTTTCAAATATTAACTGTGAGGGTAAGGGAAATGCTCATGGAAGATCGTATAGTAAGCAGACGTGACGACGCCATAAAAAAACCGAATTACGTGAACTCACCTCCACGACCTCCCATCCCCCTAAGTCGGATGAAGAATGTGTCTGGTCGTCCGTCGAACTCCTCCCTACCGCAAACCTCCTTGACCATCTGGTATCCAAACACTACGACGGTCAGTTCTGACCCAAGTCTAAGTCCCAGGACGGAAGTGTCGTGTTCACGGGCCATGGCTGCCACAGCTTCGTGAAGGTACTTCTTCTCCTGGCACTTCCGTTTCAGATCTAAGAAGTTCCCCACCATAGGGAACCATGTCGGCCCTGTGCAAAGAACCATAATGGTAAATAAAGGTAAAGGTAAAGCAAACCCTGTACAGGCCTGGACAGGCCCTTAGGGATCCAGGAGGTTGAGGCTCCCAGATTCCAATACAGTCGGCACTTGAAAGTGGTAAGATTGTCAGCCCTACACACCGGTCGCCTTTACTCCCAGGAAATATTCCTGGTACTCATTCCTGTTAGAGGCTGAGTCGACCCCAGGGCCATAGTGCGGCCGGCAGGATTACGTCAATGAAAAATACCAAGGACACCGTCGGGAATCTAACAAAGAACCATAATGAGTCCTTAATAAAGAGCCAGTGTAGTCTGTCGGCGTATGTGCTGGACACAACACTTTGAAGACGAAAAAAGAAGTTGAAGTGTTTTCTATCCAGTCCTCCCTGATTTCCGAAAGAGTGCTGGCTTTTGGAACTGTCGCAACTTCAGTCCTTCATCATGCTGGTAATAGCAACGTGTAAATAAATATAAGTTGAAAGTATTTGTGGAATGGTAGACATGGGACAGTTGACTTGCTCGGAGAAACCCGTGGCCCGTTACCACTTTGTCCACCACAAATTTCATATTGGCTAAATGGGACAAAACAGGTTCGTGAAGCTTTGATAATGTTCTTATATTCGAGAGATACCGGTTTCGAATCTCGGCTGAACCACTAACTGTTCTCTCTGATATTTCGTGGTTTTTCTCATTCTCTTAAGGCAAATGCCAAGACATTACTTCGACCTAGTCACGACTGTCTCCATTCGGATCCTTTCCAATTAATAATTCAGCCATCGAAGCTCTATAGCGTCTACTGACAATGTCGTTACATAGACCACAAACACTGCAGTGTAATTAAAGGCGAGTTTGCGAGATGCGCAGAAGCCACCAATCATCTGAGCTGTAGCAGTTGGCAAGACGCTATATGGAGGCCGGGTGTTTGCCATTTTCAGGTCTAACACGGCTGACGTCTCCACCTCCCCTCTCCTGCTAGGAGTCACATGAGGCCTTTCACAGGAATAGGACGACCAAGGGTTGGGACTGTGTAGGAAAGGGTATGGGACTGTGTAGAAAACGGATTTGGACCGCGTAGAAAAGGAGATAGGACAGCGTAGGCAGAGATGGAGCAGTGTAAATAAAGGGATGTAACTGTGTACATAAAGGGTTTGGACTCTGTAGACAAAAGGATAGGACTGCCTAGGCAAAGGGATGGAACATAGTTGACACAGGGATGCGTCTCTGTAGACAGCGGCTTGGGATGCATAGAAAAAGGGACAGGACTGCGTAGACAAAGGGATGGAACAACGTGGACAAAGGGATGTGACTGTATACAATGGGACTGTGTAGAAAATTTTGGGACTGCGTAGAAAAAGGTGTAGGACTGCGCAGGCAAAGGGATGGAACAGTGTCGACAAAGGGATGGGACTGTGTAGACCGGGTTAGGACTGCATAGAAAAAGGGATAGGATTGCGTAGGCAAAGGGATGGGACAGCGTAGAGACAGGGATGGGACTGTGTAGAAAAAGAGACGAGAACCTGTAGACAAAGGGTGAGGACTGCGTATAGAAAGGGATGGGACAGTGTGGAAAAGGGATTGGACTGCGTATAAAAAGGCATGGGACTATGCAGACAAAGATATGCGAATCTTCAGACAGAGAATTAGGACGGCGTAGACAAAGGGATGACTTCACATTTAGTGAGCAGTAAGTTATTTCTGGTGCTAAGGAATGGTAACGGAGTGGGAACACATTCTGCCTCGAAGAAACTACACAAGCTAGAAAGTGGAAGCATAATGTTACAGTTCGGAAAATTTTGCTCCTGTTAGCTATCTCACAAAGTGTAGAACTGTTGGGAAAATTGCATGGGACACCCTGGGTGTGTTTTGTCTTTCTCTACAACTCTTGTTCCACAGTTTTCCACTCCGACAAGTATTTAGCCACTTACACTCGAGATATGCAATGCGAATTGAATCTTTATATGTAAATGAGGTTAATTTTAAACAAGCAGCAATGGCCACTAGTGTTTAAACGGTTAAGCAACCCTTTAATACGAGACGTATCTCTTTTATATAAGGGCACATTTCGTACCGCGCAGTAAACACACTCCGTCTTGGTTATAAAAACCAGCCAGTTAATGCTGTATAGGGAAATAATCGGTGTTTTTTCTGAGATCCACACAAAACACACAAATATACTGTGTGGGCAGAACGTAGGATTGTTGAATGTTAAACCTGGCGGTACGTAAAGTTACCGCTAGGCTCTAAAAGATTAATTACAGATGCTGAAGCATCTACATGAACCAAATTTTAGTCATTAAAGAAGGTGTCAGCATGCTAATCCGAAAGTCGGAAAACACATTGCAATACACGATAGCCAACCACAGAAGACCATTTTTGAGCTTGCCGGATTATCGATGCGCCTCCTAATTTCACTTATGCGACACGAACTGCACTTGCCTGGCGGGAAGTTCCTTGGCCTCTTCAGCGCGTGCAGTAAGAGTCCAATGGAGAAGAACACCAAAAGTGAGGCGAGGGCTAGGGAAAACATCCTCAGCACTGTCTCCTACACCAGCCGGCCAAGCCCTCTTATAATCTCATCGCCTACGGGACTTTGCGCCCCCTGCTGTGAAGCGATATGCGCAACTGGTCACGGTCCGATCGCCTTCCACGCTTCTTTTGTTTTGCGGTAGATACGCACTTTGTGAAAGCAAAATTACTTCCTTAGTAGCCCTCAGTGAACCCCTGCAAAACAAGTGCCACTCTTTTACGATGACGATATAGTCCGATAACTGAGTCTCTGTAACGGGAGGCAAAGGCAGACTTCTACTTCACCATGCGAAGAGGTTGTTCAAACCTTTCGAGACCGGTGGTGACTTTTATGTGTCACCCGGGTCACCACAGCATACTGTGGTCCCATGCTGTACTGTGGCCCATAGCATGCTATATTTCATATGGTTTCTATGGATCTCAGAATAAACAGTCTTTTTTTCATATACAGCATTAACTGATTGGGTTTAACCTTGATTTCAGGCTTCCGCCTCGGAAGTTGATGAGATCTGCGCTCTTCTGGGATATTACGCGGCGTCGTGTGGCAATTGTTCACAAACTGTTCACGGACTGTTCACAAACAATTACCACACCACACCACGCCGCGTAATATCCCAGAAGAGCGCAGATATCAACTGATTGGTTTTTAAGAGCATTCGCAAATTTGCAAAAAGCGACTGTTAACTTCGTTATGTCCGTCTGTCTGTCCGTCCGTCCGTCCGTCCGCATGGAACAACTCGGCTCCCATTCGACGGATTTTAATGAAATTGGTATTTGAGTATTTTGTCGAAAATCTGTCTAGAAAATTCAAGTTTGATTAAAATCTGACGAGAATAGCGGGTTCTGTACGTAAAGACCGCGCACTTTTTATGGTAACACCTCGCTGAATTCTTCTTAGAGCGAGAAATGTTTCAGACAAAAGTTGCAGAGAAAACCAAAACACACGTTTTATTTTATTTTAACACTCCTAACTCCGTGCATGTCGTGATGCGAATTGTTATATTAACATTTTAAAGCCCAGCGGTAACTTTACGTACCACCAGGTTCAACATTAAAAAATTCTACGTGGTGCCCACATTGCGTTTATGTGTTTTGTACGGATCTCAGAACAAACAGTATCTTTTACCTTATAAAACATTAAGAGACTGGTTTTTATAACCGAAGTGGAGAGTGTTTACAGCGCGGTACGCACTGAGTCCTTATATAAAACAGATATGCTTCGTCTGTAAAGGGTTAAAACAGTGCATTTGTTTGGTTTTAATATAACATTTGGTAAGACGTTTTATGGTCAGTAACTTTTTCCCGAAACTTGTGCCGTTTACGAGATAATGTGGAAAAATATGGTAGAGCGGGACAGGCCACAGGTGACAATATAATACGGCGCGTGCGCTTTGCATGCTGGATAACTGAGGCTACAGACACACACTCAGAGTATGTAATACTTACTGCTTTTCCACGGGAACAATTGTTATGTGAACGCGTCTCAGTGTTAAGTTTGTATGTGCATTTCCTGTCTTCTTGAATGTTAAACCTGGTGGTACATAAATTAACCACTGGTCTTAGAAACGTTAATTAAACAGACTGTCTATCTGTGAATTTTTGACCAGCTTTATAAGTGCCAGGCCTGCATGTTGCTGTACGTTTCGAATTTTTAGCACTCAATTCTGTGAGGACAGTTAAGCCTTCATAGAAAGAGAAGCGCCTCAGTGTGTGTTCAGACGTGTATGAGACACATTAAGAGCGCGTAAGAGCACGCATTCTGCAGAAAGGAAAGCGACATGTGAAAAACTTGTGTACTGGAAAGTAATGTCGTTGTATTGGTTCATTATTTGTAAAACCTAGTATGACGGGCATGCAGACTTTGACACTGGGTCGTTCTTTCAGTTTTAATTATAGTGCATAATATACTTCCGCTTTTGTATAACAACGCTTTCATTTAGCAGTGCTATATGGCGTTTGTGACAGATGAATGAAAGAGTGGAGGTCAATGGTGGAGCGATACTGACTGGGGCAAAAAACCTGTCCCAGTGCTACTTTGTCCGCTATAAAGCCATTCTCATAGAGAAGTTAGCTACTGATCACACGATACGTGGCATGGCTTTGAATATGTTTTAAACATGTTGAAAGAGTTTTTGTTGCTGTGTTTCTGCATGTAATCGTACACACTCAATAGTACTCCCCTGCGCGAGTGATCGGTCCGTTGCAGAGGCCTGTACGTGCACAACACACAACATTCACAAGAAACTATTATGACCCCCCCCCCCCCCCGCGCGCCGGCAAGATAGGAACCCGCAATCCCAGCACGCGAGCGGCCCTAGACGTACGCCTTACACCGCGCGGCCACTGGGCTCAGCCTGTGAGTCTTAGGGGCCCTACACACGTACAGTTTTACCTTCAGTTTTAACTGCACAGTTAATAACTGCGCAGTTAGATCGAGAGTGTGTTGAAAATTGCGTACGTTTGTGCAGTTAAAATTTCTGGACTGTGTAACTTTCGAAACGGCAGAAGGTTTAACTGCGCAGTTCACGTTGGACTGCAGTGTATGTTGCGTCCTGAAGGCGGAAGCTCAGTTCGTTTATATTTTTACTGCTGTCAAGATCACGCAGCGTGGCTACTTGGTCGAAGGATTTTCTTCTCGAGTTTATCGAACTCTTCCGAGCAGAAGAATGCTTATGGGAAGTAAAACCGAAAGATATTAGAACAGATCAAAGAAAGATGCAAGTTACCGAACACTGATCGGGAAAGTACAAGAAGCTGAACCTGATGCTACAGGAAACACAGTTGCAAAAGAATTAACAATTTGCGCAGCGCGTTTAGGAGGAACATAAAAAAGTTTTAAAATCACAAGTGTCTGGTGCCGGTGCAGAAGAGATGTACGCACCAAGATTATGGTATTACGATCAACTTCTTTTTCTGTGTGACCAAGAAGCACCGCACAGTTCAACGTCAAGTATGCAAGAAGAGGAAGAAGACAGTGAGGTAAATGTATTATTTTTTTATTTTACTTCACTTTACCGTTACATCTTAGTCACACAGCATGCGTACAGTACGCACCAAGCGAATTAAGGGTAAAGGTGTTGATAAATTACGTCTTTGTGTACAGTTGTCTTGCCACGACACTTCCCCTTCGTTGTTGAAGTATTCCACAAACTGACTTCTTACCTCTTTTCCTGTCAGTTGATGGTTCCCGTTATTTCCCCTTTTCAGTGTTGCCATGCTTGATGGGTGACTTCTTAAACCTGCTGTGACTGTACCATTTTCTAGGACTTCAATGTCAAAACATTCGGATGGTCTATACGTATCAGGGGATATTCTGCGTAAGAAATTGTGCAGTGCACAGCTAGCCATTACTGCATCTCTAATGTTGTCCAGTTGAATATTAATATGAATTTTAAATATACCAAATCTTGCTACCAAAATGCCGAAGACATTTCCAATTATTCTTCTGGCACGGCAGAGGCGGTAATTGAAGATCTTTCTTTCTCTTGTCAGTTGCTTCACATTTTAAGGCTTCAGAAAGTCCTTTCTTAAACTGAACGCCTCGTCGCCAACAAAGACATATGGCAGCTTCCCTCCCTTCACATCAGATGATTCTGGTATTTTCAAACATTCATTCTGCAACTTGTCATAGAAATCTGTACAGTCTAACACACCCCAATCAGATACACGACCATTGGTACCAAAATTGAAGTAATGAACTCATAATTTGAACCTGCTGTACCTGTGAGTACTTGACTGTTGTAACCTCTATAGTTAAAGAAGTACGAACCAGCTCCGGGTGGTGGAACTACCGCATCATGCTTGCCATCCACAGCACCGAGACAAGTTGGAAAGTTGCATTTTACTTGAAAGCCTTTGGCAATTCTTTCCCAGTCTCGTTCGCTTGCTGGAAACTGCAAAATATAAAGAGTGTCGAATATTAGTGCAGACTAACTTTGGTTACGATTATTGTAACTTATTATTCGAGTTTTATTATGTTTAGGAAAGCGGGCCGGGAGAAGGTTCAGATCTTGCCGTGGACGGAGAAGTACGTAGCCCAAGTTTCAGTTCACTAGCCCCATCAAGTCCATCAAGTGACGTCACGAGTAATCGTACAGCCACACCAAAACATTTTCAAGGAAAAGAAAAATGTCTCCAAGCTACGCTGTACTGTCTCTCGTCAATGACAGATTGCAAGATTTAGGAAAGGAAGATATGTTTGAAATAACCGGAAAAAATGTGGCTTCAAAATTAAGAATATTAACCAAGGAGCAAAGAATAATACTTCTTCTCTTCTTTCTTTTCCTCTTCTCTCTCTTCCATTGTCTTTTTTTCCTCTTTAATACTTCATGACTGGTCTGCAGCTTCATCATAAGCCTTCCGTTATCTCAAGTTAAATTCACACTTAATCCTTCCTCTATCCTCTCTTGATTTGTCAGTCATACAATCAAGGTACTGTATATGCTGTTCATACTCTTATTTAAAAAAAAACATCATGTCGTCAACGTAACGGATGATATATCCTACAGAATCCGGTCCCGATACTTGTTGTAAAGCCCTTATGAAACTAGCGAAACAGTTTTGTAGCCGTAAGGAACTCTCGTAAATTGATAAACCTGCCCTTCGAACGGAAATGCAGTCCACTTTCAAGAGCCATCTAGCGGTATCTGCAGACAAGCGCTATTCAAATCTACAGACGTAGTATATCTGGCTCCATGGAATCTTTGTAGCAGTGCCTGGATGGGCATTACCTTTGTTTTATCCGAAATCGTAAATTTATTAACATGCCTTGCATCTAAACAAATTCTTAGCTGTTTGTCCTTTCTTTCTACCAGTGTCAGCGGGTTCACATACAACGAATATGAAATTTCTAGAATGCCATTCCTGACCATCTCCTGGATCAGTTCCCTTACTTCACGCCTTAGTGCAATGAAATTGCGCGGCTGTTGCAAGATTTCGGTAGCCATCCTTGCATTTCAAATTTATACTGAAAGACTTTGCACTTGCCTGGTCGCTTCGTAAAGTGCAACTTGTATTTATTCAACAAATCGAGCAACTGACGTATTTGATCATTTGTTAACTTCTCCTCTACTCTCAGCCTTTTTATCGTCAACTCATACTCTGCTTCACCCTTGCCAGTATTTTTCATGCAACGGTTGGATGTTGGTATAGTGTCGGGTTCCCCTTTCTGATTGCATAACGCTTTTAGATTATTCGCTATCAAATAAACGCGTCGGACATATTCTCCATTATCTTACTCAGCATCACAGTGCTTGCTAAATTCATCAACATTTTTATCTCAGCTAGATCCGCCTCTATTCACCATAATCTTACAGTCATCACTTACGTCAGCATTCTCACGTGACGGTACTTTTTCTCATAACTATCTTCGCCTGCACTCTCGCTAGGCGGAATATTAATATCGTCCCAATGATTAACTCTTGCGACGTAACTTAAGAACGGGAACATGCTTGCATCGAAAAATCCTTCACTGGACGGTACGTGATGTAGGTTTGGTTGGTCTGCGTAAGGCACCTCTCCTCCCTGTTTTTGTTGACGGCTGGGTCAACTCGTAAAAGGTTACTGCCCTTTCAGTTACTAGTTGCGACGATATGAGAAAACCCTGATCAATCAATATAGCATTGCAATTTAATTCAATCAGTGCTTGTAGTCGTACTCTGGCCTTTCTTTTTTGAGAAAATGCATTTTGCAAAATAATGTTCTGTACTGGCATTTCCAAAAAAAATTAACCCCTTTGTTTTTAAATTGTTGTACAATTTCTCTGACATCGCGGAGCATTGACATCCTGTATTTATAAGCGCCGTACATATTTGGTTTACAATCAAAATTTTTATTTGTGGACAATTTTCCATGTTGCTTTCATTTACAAAATATAAGTAAACTGCGTCTTGTGTCGTAAGTTTGTCCTCTTCACATAAATACAAATTTTGTGGGCTTTTCTTTCCACATTCCGCCTCTAACTTTGGTTGTATAATCTCTGGGGCTTTAATTTCGTTATTATTATTGTTATTGTTATTATTTTCATCCATAATTAAGTTCTGGGCTAGACTGGATTCAATCAGACGTGAGACCGCGCGTTGCTCATCTCGGGGTCCCTTGTTTAGTTTCCCTGACTCTGTGCTACATTTCCTTCCCTGGTCAATGGTCCTGGGTCTGATTCATTTATGCTATTTCCACTGGCGGGTTCGAATTCAGGAACTTGTGGATCAAGAGGCCTGCTGTCTGTTGGATTACCCCCAACTCTGCCCTGGTAGTTACGACGCTCTTTACTGGGTGGAGTTTGTTGAGTGTACGGCGGTCTAGAATTATGCCTGCCGTCTCTCGTACCAACATGTCTTACATTCTGCTGATATTCGCGTCGATTCTCCTCTCTTTTCGGTCCTGCATTCCTGTATTCTTTCCTACCAGAATCTCTTGTATTCGGTTCCTGCCTGTCTTCGTTGTGTGACCTCCCTTCCTCGTTTAACACTTGCAGCTTTCCGCCAAAAATTAGGGCGTCCTGATTTGACTTCAAATTGGCAGAAATCGTGCATTTCTGTATGTCCAATGGATAGGGAGCTGTGAGTGCACCTAGTAGGTCATACTCGCTCAATGGCGGTTGCGAACTAGCTGCCAAATTCACATATTTCAAATAATGTTCAGCCAAACTTTCTGTTCCATTCTGTATATATTTCTCGCGGAAAATCCTACACCTTCTATTTGCCTGGATCTGATCATTCCACAACAGCTGAGTAATCCTCACTTTGCCTTCCTCATACGTACCTAACTTATGGTGTTCTGCATTAACCATCCTTTAGCGAAAGGATCCTTTATGGCCTGTGCCACTAGTGGCAATTTGAAACTTTCGGGAACTAATTTGATGTCAAAATATATGTCTAGTTCGTTCAAGAATTCACCTATTATCTGAGTTGCATTATCGCTATAAATCGGCAATGCCAGCTCATTCAGAGTACTGCAGCTTACCAGTAATCTAGGGCTTAAATTTACACGTGTATCACACACGTGCATATCATTCTGTCTTACATTATTACAACTAGATGAATTCTCACACACACTCCTCATATGAACCCTCCTTTGGTCACTTGCAATGTTATTCGTGTTTGTAGAGGATTCTGTCGTCCCCTGACTACCACTCTTTAGTCTGGTTATCTGACAATGAGTAGGACTGGCTGCTGTATTTTCGCATGTTCGCCTAACGGAAAACCCCTTCTTTAAGTGCTCAATCTCCTGATTTACTTTCAATAAATCTGATTGGTTTAAGTGTCTAGCTGCAACAATCTGACTAGAGTATTGCAGTTTGCCACTGCAGCTGATAGAAACTTCATCTCGTCACCTATAGCTTTAGCTACCTGCTCTTTGAATTATGCCACTTCTTGCCTCAGAGCTTGAATGTCGCTACCTGTTTGTGTAATGTGTTGGGTCAGATCGGTTGCTAATATTGTGGTTTTAGCATTAACTTCTTGTGTAACCCTATCAATTCGCTGATCTGTTTCTGTAAAGTGACCAGTCAGCTGTTCACTCACCCCGGCACGCACAGTCTCCACATTCTGATTTAGACTCACTATTTCAATGCCTGTATCTTTCCGCAATTTATCCATGTCATTTTCAAATTTTCTTACTTCTGCCTCTAGTTTTCTAGCAAATTCCTCCTTTAATTTAGCATTTTCTTCCCTTATCTGTCTTGTTAAATCTTCAGACAATTTCTTGTTAGTGCTCTCTACATGTTCAGCCAATTTGGACATTTCAGTTTTAATTAATGTGCTAGCCTTTTCCTGAAAATTTTTCATGACATCAGCTAGTACGTCCCGCAACGGACCTCGAGACATTACAGTACTGTCAGATGACCTGGTGAGATTATCAGGCTGCTGATCAACTGATTTAGATACAGCGCCAGTAACCTGTGTCTTCTGCTGACCGTTAGTCTCATTTCTTCCACCTATATCAGAATCTGTGTGTAAGTTTCCAGAGCTGCATCTACGCTTTGCGAAGCCTGATTCAATTCTAACGCGACACTCCTATTTCTTAACTGTCTCTTCGCCATGTTGCAAGCTCCTAAACTCAGGTGTACACGATGTGACTACAAGCACACCTTTCACTTGCTACTTGGTGCGCAACTGAAAATTTTAAGGTTGTCAATTGCGTTGGGACGGTGTGTTGATCTGTCGTGGTGTGACGGCAAAACGTTGTTTCCTGGAGTGATGGTCCAGCTTCCGGTTGGCTGACTGCTGTGCACACCCGCTGATCTGCGTCGAAGTTGTAGATGCTTCGTTGTTTGTACCCCGGAACAGGTCTGCTTGGTCGACATTTCGGTGTTACCTTATTCTTGTAGTTGAAGGAAGTGGATTAGACCTTTCGTGTCCCACGCTGGGTGCCATTTACTGTGCTACCGTACATCTGGGCGTCACACCCCCGGATGCTCCTCTCTCTTTTGCTGTCGGCGTAATTAAATGTTCCGTCGACGAGTGCTTACCTGTCATTCTTGGATTGTGAGAAAGACGCAACGCGGGATTTCCAGGTGTGGGTAAGTCGACTACTCCGATTCGGCAGGCATGATGTCTCATCCTCAGGGAATATTAACGTGCGGTACGTTAACGGCCTGCATTGCTCTGCACCCCACGCAGCACTCGGGAATCACATAAGAGTCTAACTTGTATCTCAGTTTATTGTCACTAATGATACATTTTCAGTTATTTACCACAGTTCACTGCCGAACTTTGTGTGAAACTCATCACTTTGAAACAATCACGTTTTGGTTACAATTTGGTTGTACCATGGCCGAAAAATCACGAGCATAAAGAATTTGCGTCTGAACCGCTCCAATGCCAAAACAGGGAGCTCTGTCTTCAAAGACATCTCGGTACATCTCAACGCAATTACACCCCTCTATAAAACTCAAAAAGTAATCCTATTGGCTGAAATGCAAATGCGGAGAAATCGCATAGGCCGAATTCAAAACTTTTTAAATCCCTCTAACATAATTGGTCAAAATAATCCCGCGCTGGATGTCTCTGACGTAACTTTAGACATCCCATCTTCGTAATTAGCGTCAAGTTCACCGTTATTTAGGACACAACGGATGGTAGCTTCCGTACTGAGAATTTATGGGTGCACAGCTGTCAACTGTAATATCACTCAATAAAACTCCAACCTCCTAAAATTTAGAAACTTGACAATGGACAAAAGCTAGCAAGTCCCTTTACTTTTTGTTTTGCCTTAACTGCGCCCCCAAGTAGTTCATAGCTGTAGGTCGGACCCTTCTCTGCAGCTATGCCTCGCTACACCAAATATTCTACTTATCGTAGCGAAATACAGTAGGATGCCTGCCAAGGCTGTGTTTAGGACTCGAACCCAAACTGTCCGATAACACTGAGAACCTGAAAACTTAACTGAAAATGGGCACGCGCCATAAAATATATTCCACATTCCTACACAACTTCTGTTAATAACGCCCATATTTTTTCTCCGATTTATGTTTGGCGGGATGTGCGCGGGACAGTTAAAGTGTCCACATAAGGTACTAAGACTTATCAATTTCAAAATCAGTGTCACCATGTCTCGAGCTTTTACATGCGGACAGACAGACGTACGGCGAAACTCTATTGCTTCTTTTTACCGCTCTGAGAAGTTGCTGCTGTACACCATGATTTGTTGCAGCCTTCTGTCTGCGATGAAACCAGAACCACATATGTGTATGTGGTTGTGGTTAGCCCTTTAAATCCAAGAATAAAACGTAGTATATTTCATTTAAAGACCTACGAGTACTTCGTACCGCACAGTAAACACACTCCGTCTCGGTTACACAAACCAGTCAGTTAATGCTGTATAGGGAAATAATCGCTGTGTGGTCTGAGATCCACACAAAACACATAAATACACCGTGTGGGCAGAACGTAGAATTGTTGAATGTTAAAGATTCAGTCCATACCGCGCAGTAAACACACTCCGTCTCGGTTATAAAAACCGGTCAGTTAATGCTGTATAGGGAAATAATCGCTGTTTGTTCTGAGATCCACACAAAACACATAAATACACTGTGTGGGCAGAACGTGGAATTGTTGAATGTTAAAGATTCAGTCCGTACCGCGCAGTAAACACACTCCGTCTCGGTTACACAAACCAGTCAGTTAATGCTGTATAGGGAAATAATCGCTGTTTGTTCTGAGATCCACACAAAACACATAAATAGACTGTGTGGGCAGAACGTAGAATTTGTGAATGTGAAACCTAACGGTACAGAAAGTAACCACTGGACTTAAAAGTTTAAAGCACATTGGCACCTATGCATGCCACATGCTTTGACACAAAATTGCATTTTACCCCCGCAGTGTATTTGATTCATACGTTGCCGTCGCTTAACTGTTACCGTAGCAACCTTGTGCATGACCCCGTCTCCCCCTTACTCACGCAGCTCTCTATACCCTTCGCAACTGAAGTTCACTTAACAAACTGTCCTATCTCAGAACGCCAGAGTTCAAAGCTGGAATAGAGTCAATTTGTTTTTTCAGGTTACCACAAGGAGCCACGATTCAAGACGACAAACGAAGCCGGAGAAATTATTGTTGTATGTGTAGCTGTGTGTACCTGCCTATGGAAAGCCGTTTCCGAAGTACCTATTTTCTAGCCTGGGTAGCGTAGTCGGTACAGTCTGACTAGGCTATGGGCTGCACGATCCGAATTCTATTCTAATTTCTGTGTCCCAAATTCTTACTCAATGGGTAAAGGGGGCTCTCTTCCAGACGTAAAGCGGCCGGGGCGTGAAGCTGACCACTCATCTCCACCTAGCACCAAGGTTAAGGACGAATTGAGCTATGCATCTGCTCTCTTCATATGCCTTCATGCAGGGATTTTAACATCTCTATTTATTTTAGTTAAAATTGAGTGTATGCAGTTTCAGATTTTCTGGTCGGTGGGTACTAACCGTTTAAGGCCTAGTGACTACTTTACGTACCGCCACGTTTAACATTCAACAATTCTACGTTCTGCCCACAGAGTGTATTTATGTGTTTTGTGTGGATCTCAGAACAACCAGCGATTTTTTCCCTATACAGCACTAACTGACTGGTTTTTATAACCGAGAAGGAGTGTGTTTACTGCGCGGTACGGACTGAATATTTATACACAGTTCATGTTAGTTTAGCCTTAAAATAGACCGTGCCATGCCTGAGGTGGTTAGTCCGCAGCCTTTCACCACGAAAGCCTGGGTTCCATTCCTAATCTGTGTGAGATTTTTGGTGGACAATGTGGCACTAGGACAGGGTTTTCTCGTAGTGCTACGTACTTGTACTTTCCCGCAATGTTTCATGACCATTTTCGTCTACGTGTTGCTCTTACCAGGAGGACAAATGAGCGAAGACTGGGAACCTTCAAAAAGCTATGCTCTTTCGAAAATCAGGACGCACTGGATGAGAAAGCAATTTGACTTATATTTTTTTAGCCTTTAAAGGGTTAAGTACAAGTAACCGCCAAAGGAGGAGACACTTTGAGTCTTTGAAATAAGTACCAACGTTGTGAAAGGTACCTGTTCGCTTCGTTGTCACGGTAGGTGGAGGCATAGTAATATATTCCCCGCGAAATGTCTGTGCCTATCCATTACACGGCGTAATATACCCTAAGGCCGTAATATTGGTGCTTTGAAGGCCGAAATTCCTACACCTAAAGGAAGACAGTTGTCTCCACCAAGAAAATAAACCAGTTATTTCTGTTACGGAAAAAGTCGCTGTTTGTTGTCAGGACCATACGAAGGGCGCAAAAACGCGGTGTGGGTAGAATATGGAATGTGGGGATGTTAGTGCAGGTGGTATATTTAGTAACCACTGTACTTTGGAGGGTTATTGTTCACCGCTGTGAGAACCTGAAACCTCATACAGGAATAAAAAGTTTCGGATTAGCCCGGATACTGAAAATTTATTTCCTGTTTTGTCACTACGCGATTTCAATATTTTCAGAGAATAAAGAACAGGAAAGAAACCAAAAAATCATGTTTAGTTGTGAGGGTACCTCGATCTCTAACGCCTTCCCAGCCCCCAAAAAATTCGCACTGTCGGATACTAATCTCAGGGTGACGTCATTACGCCTGCGAGATCGGTTTGTTTCGTGTCGTGTCGGGTTGTGTCGGGACGGGTGTAGTCGGCCGACTGTCACGCGCACCGCGTCAGGCTGGGCTGTTTTGGTTTGTTTCACAATGGATTGTGAGAAACTTGCTTATTGTGTGTTTGAACGCAGGGCTTTATGGGATCATAGAGACAAAATGTATTACAATCGAGAAGTGAAGAGAAAATTGTGGTCTGAAGTAGCCGAACTGATGGGCTCTAATTGTACGTGTGTGTGGATTATTGATCGGTTTGTAGGTTATTGACGTAGTACTGTTATCGATTTTGTCTCTAAGGATTTGAAAGGAGGCTGTTTTGGCCTGTTTGAAGGCGTGATCGCAATGTTAGCTCGGACAGAGCGAGAAAAAACATGAAAAACCGTGGTTATGTCTATTACCTTTCGAAAAATTCTAAAGCGTTACAACTAAATCAAACTTCTCCACGTGCAAGGTAGGATCAGGTTAGGGGACACCATTTCAGCCATCACCGGTGGTTGCCTTACGTTGATAAAACGCGTGATGGAAGTGTACTGTGTGTGTTGGGAGACTTTAACAGTTTGTAAGGTCAAAACGTGCTTAGACCTATCGTGGCCGAGCCCCAGCTCCATTGCAGTTAAGCGGAGTTTTGCGTATTTGTTTTTTTACGAGCGTTCTGGTATTCTGAGCATAAAGGTAAAGGTGTCCTTGTGCTTCATTAATCACCATGAGGCGAGTGCGTTAATCTCTGCGCCAGATCAGGGGCGTAGCTAGTGGGGGGTAAGTGATATGGACGCCCCAGGCGGCAGAGTTCAAGCGGCAGGAAAATTAATATTTTAAATGTAAAAAATGTGATTTTATCCGCTATAAATTTTAAAATATTGAAATAAAATAAAAGGGAGATAAATAATAATTAATCTGTTTAAAGTTCATAATTTCTGTGACGGGCGGCCATTGTGATTGCTCACCCAGGGCGCCGAAAGACATAGCTACGTCACTTCATTAGATTGAAATAAGTTGTCAGCTTTACCCTTAAAGAAAGAAGCACTAATTCCTACTGAATGCGGTCTTCAAGACCGATGAATCGTCGTTTGATGCCTGGCGGGGGGGGCAAGGGATTTGCATCTTCTCTAGAGGGTCCAGAACATCTGTGGGGGGCACAACAAGCCCCCTATTTAACTGATACAGGGGGCATCCTTCCCGGAGATAAGACGGCCAGGGCCTGAGTCTGACCACCTCCATGTAGTGCCAAGATTAAGAATGTGTGATGCTATGCGTCCATTTCCTCATATGGTGTAGTGCTTAATTAACCACAGGGATAAGTTCACCTTTACCTTGATTGGTGAGGTTTCATAATATCAGCTTGCAACTTTTAACATTTTTGTGAATGGTTAAAAAATTGTGTTGTGATTAGCTTAGTAACTGTGTGTTTGATGGGTTTGTGTAATAAATAAATGCAGAGGCCAGTAGGGCATGTGAGTAGGCCTATATTCACAAATATTGTAACTTGTTCATAACATTTGAGTGTAGCTGTATCAAATATGGGGTTTTCATGGTGCAGAGTGTCAAAATTGGTGTTCCTATCTGTGACAATGTGTAGGTTTGTATTTCAGTACAGTTTGGAACACAAATAATGAACCATGTTGCAGGCTGGGTGAAGTGTGGCTTTTCACGTGTCGTATTTGTAACTGTGTGCCCTCAGTGCTTGTGTTTGTTTGCTGGCCTGATCTTAGTGTACTGTTGTAGCTGTGTTAAACAGGCTGTATGTGTACAAAATAGGTAACCTGCAATTTGAGGTATATGTATGACTGAAAAGTTAACATTATGTAGGTTAGTAACAACATTTTGAAGTTAACTGCCTGCCTGTGACAGCCATTTATTCCAAAATTTTGGCAACCACTTACAGAATGCACTCTATTATAAGCCAGAAGGCTGCAGTTTAAATGTAAAACAGTTGTATTGTTCTTGTCTTCTACATGTCAGTTACCTTCTTGGCTATACTCACAGGGAGATAAATTTGTTGAATGTCTGATATTGCAGGCAATGCCGTGAAGCAGAAATGGACCATACTGAGGGACATTTTTAGAAGAGAACTGAAGAAGAATCTTTATGGCATACCTCGTCCTGATGGGCAAACAGTGCCGTACAAATCAAGGTGGATATACTTCCCATGTATGCTTTTTTTGAAAGATGTTATGCAAGTTTCAGAAAACACAGATGAAGATGAATCACTTACAAATGTCTTTTTTGTGAAAAATGAAGATTTAGAAGATACAGAATCAAAAGAAATTTATCCTAGTAATGAAACACATCAGTTTTGTTTCGATGGTGAAACACCGGGTTCTTCGAGTGTTCAATCCCATGAATCTGCACATGTTGAGAGCATTTTAGAATCACACGACACTGAAAGAGATGACAGTCTTCCTGAAAATTCGTCCATGACAAGGAAAAGAAGGTATGATTTCCAAGTACAGAATGACTTAAGTGGTACGAAAAAGCACATATTGTTTGATGATATGACAGGAAAGTGCAGTGCAGGTCACCATAACGAAGTAGATGATGATTATTACTTCCTCATGAGTCTATTGCCATTCCTTAGAAAGACACCAGAATCACAGAAGCTGAAAGTGCGTATGCATTTAATACAGGCAGTTCAGGGAGAAACTGACAGTGATAGTTAGTAATGTTGGTGTAAGCTTTTAATTATGCAAGTTTGTAGGTATTCTTGTAATTGCCAGCATGCGTCATCTTCATCAGCAGTGTGTCTGACAGGTGAGAAGGTAATGTCATTGGAAGTGTGTGCTTGTGAAGATGGAGTGACTGTGTGTGTGTGTGTGTGTGTGTGTGTGTGTGTGTGTGTGTGTGTGTGTGATATAAAGAGATTATGTAGCATCAGTGATACGTCACTGACTGGGTGTGTGAAGCATTGGTGGAATCGTACTGACGGGACAGACCTGAAATACTTGTAGAAAAACCTGTCACGTTGATACTTCGCTCTCACGAATCTGAAATGGACTGGCCTGGGATCGAATCAGTTATTCTGCGGTGAGAGGCCAGCCAGTAACCGCCTGTGCTATGCAACTGGCCACTTTGATGATGGAGTGTAATGTAAATGTGATAATGGGATGAAATCATGGCATTTATTTATTTTGTTCTCATGAGATCACTCCAAATCTGAAGGCATGTGACTCCGTAGCATCTGCAGAAGTGTATATGTCTGCATTGTTTTTGGGGAAGCGCTTAGTTTGGACAACATAATGATTTAGAAGAAGAAAAGTGACATGTTTGTTTAGGCATTAATGCACGTTTATTTACGTGACTGGACGGGCAGTACTGTGCTATAGTGATGGCTGGTTTTCACTTGATCCTTGTAGTAAGGAGGACTTTATGATTCTGTTGGTCTGTGTTCTCCAGTTTTTGACCTAGCTGACTTTTCTGTAATGGTATGGGTATTTGCAGCCCTACACATGCTAATGTTGGTTACTATGTAAAATATTCCGAACTTGATCTTTATGCTTTGGTAGTGGAAGTTGTGATGTATCATCATTGTCATCATCAGCTTGAAGTATTTGGCCCATTGTTCTGTTTGGACTTCAACAGGCATGCACCCACAGGGGGTCTGCCAGGCTTGCAGCAGCCTCCCCTCTCCAGTTGACATTAAAGACCAGAGTTTTAGACACAGTGTTATCAGATGATTTACATGACTTACTCTTTAGCTGAAATCACCTCTGAAATCAGCTGATGACTAGCACATTGGAATTTTGAAAAACAAACTTAGGAATTCTCAGATGAACTTAAAAAAAACAAGGAAGTTAGACCTTGCAATTTAAATTAGGCGAGTTATGGAACATGAAGTTATATTTATGTGTACACAAATACAGTTGCAAACAGTGTTATATTGCAGTTATATCAATGACATGATTTTTATGGCATAGTTTTTGAAATCAAACATAAATTATGTATAGTCCCAGGGTTAGCCCCTTGCAGTCCCCTCCAATGAAAAACTCTGGGTGCATGCCTGGCCTTGAAGTGATGCGATCATTCTGCCTGAGTGTAGTAGAGCCTATTTTTTGTTGACCTGTAAGTTTGTGTTGTGAAAGGGACACTTCAGTTGAGTGTAACTGTGCAGTAAATGTTGCTTCCCACACACACAGTGTAACCTGCGGTGAGTATAAGAATAACATTAAGCAACTTAAACATTTCTTAGTGCTTTAAACTGTCCAGTTGGCTGTAAAACGCATGGTCTGAATTCTAACATGGTAAAAGAGATGTCATTGTTCTTGTTTAAGGGAGGGTGGAGAAGGTGCTGATTGTGCATATTAAACTTAAAATGATACAATTGTGTTACTTATTTGTGAAGAAAACATTTTTTTGTGACAATTGGGGTTCTCACAGTAGTGTTCCTGAAGATCCAAGTCTTCTGGGATGTGACTCCATGCTGATAAATATTTTTAAAGTGCTCCAATAATCATGTAACCATTCTACCTGTTCTGCCAACCCAGAAGAATTGAATCTTTCAGTAATCTCTTTTCACGACTGTTATCAGGCATTTGGTGGTTGTGAAATTTTGTGACAGCATTAGTACACTTGTTGTAGGAGTTTTAAATTTTGTACATTTTTTAACATACATGTTGGACTTTCGTTATGATCATCTATATAAAATTTCTGAATTGATCTTTCAGATGATTTGCACTTTTGTAACGGTACTTGAAACATGATCTCAGAAGTACAAAGTTTATTTGTGGAGAGCCTGTGTACAAAATTATGCTGATGTCTTTCTTGTAACCTTTTTCTTTCTTTGAATGTTTGTACAGTTGAAGAATTCTGTTTTGTAAGCTCTCGTTGTCGAAGTGTAATACTATTTAATAATTACTTCTTGGCTGATGCCATTATATTGATATGATTTTGTTTGTATGGCTATTTAGAAGTAGTTAGCATAAGTGTATAATTTTCCACTGATATTAGCAATCAGAGGTCACATGAGCTTCTATGCTTACTTGTAATGCTCTATGGAACATGGTGAAGTGGCACATATAGTTACTAGTGTTCCCAAAACGATTTTGTCATTATCTCATCCACATGGCCAATGTCATGTAGAGAGATGATTGCTTTTTTTAATAACGCTGCCAATTACAAAGTTTAGATAACATTGGTGATAGATGGGTGAGTATGAAGAACTGGTGGAATGATACAGAGGAAAAGAGAAGTACTGAAAGAAAACCTGTAAGAGTGGCGTAAGTGGTAAAGGTGAAATTTTCCTTGTCTGCACCATGAAGGCATGTAGGGGGAGCAGAGGTATAGCTCCTGTCATTCTTAGCTTTGACACTAGATGGAGCTGAATGAGCAGTTTCACTCTCTGGCCGCTTTATCACCAGAAAAAACACTCATACCAATTGAATAAGAGGGGCGGGCCCCAGAGCCTCTCTGGATATTAAATATTTTTAAGTTGTGCTTCCACTACCCTTCACCTGAGAAGGGGAACATATTTTGTTCTCGAAACACTTTGTTGTTTTTGGAACACTAGATGATGGGCAGATTCCAGAAACCGAGTAATCCCACTTGTAATGTAGTGTCATCAGCAGCATGTAGAAGGCTTATACATAGGCCTATGTACGTACGTAAGTGTATTAACTGTTCTGTACATAAGACCAAGGTTACGTGAATTATACACAAACATTCAGACCTTACCGTGCAGTAAACACACTCCGTCTTGGTTATACAAACTAGTTAGTTAATACTGTGTAGGGAAATGATGGCTGTTTGTTCTGAGATCCATACAAAGCACATAAAGCAACCACTGGGCTTTAGTGGGTTAATTGGATATTTCATGTTGTTACTGGCTGGCCGTTGGACAGCGCCTCTGGCAGTTGTCACACAAAGAAGCACCTGGCGCGTCTCAAGCATGCAACAGAATTAAGCATTATTATGAAGCCCACGCTTCTGTCCGCTGAAGCCAACTTATTATTAGCTAGCCAGTCCTCACCCCTTCCCAAAAGTGTCACTGACTATTTTCAATCTTGGAACACAGACATTCTTTCTGGAAACAAGTGAGTTGAGGATGGATGTAATCACGTCTATACTAAGTGGTTTTTATCAATAATAATACCTGAGCTTGGGGATTCTGTTTTTCCGTTTTTTCATGGTCTTTTTGGGTTTCTTTCACTGGACACTGGAAGTAAGATTGTGAAAGGGACTTGTGTAGCGCATATAGTAGACTCAGAATGAACGGATGCTTTCCTTCAATCGAAGGAGATGCCTCTCACCAACCCTCAGCTAATTATGGCTGGACCAACTGTGCGACAGAGATTGTAGTCTTCCGCAAACTGCATAGGCCCTTAAGATGGAGGCAACAAGGTTCTCCGAAACGTCGGTAACTACCAATCAACATGACGTCACATCCCGAAAGATTTCAGTCTAGTATGAACATATAGAAAGAGAGAAACTGAAATCTGTTCTTGTGTTTCAACATCAATCCAGAAGACATGTGAACGAGGTGGATGGTCTGCTTAACGCCCCGGCCGCTTCAACCCCAGCGAAACAGCCCCCAGTATCCATTAAATAGGAGGCTAGGTGTGCCTCAGAGCCGGAAGCACGATGATAAAATGATATTTGAAGTTGTGACACCGTGTAGTCTGGTACGTATCAAAGCATTGGAGGAACATGTTACCTTAATCTTTTGAGTAGAATATTTTGTAGATGGAAGCATTATGTTCCACCGAATCATATGTACGTATATTACCCGACTGCGTGGTGTTGCGTCAACAAACTAAAACATGAAATTAGCATCGGAGGGGAACCAGAGGGTCAGATTTTGGGTTCTGAAATTTTGAGCTGGGTTTCATGTACATTTTGTCCCGCGGAATGGGGTCTGCCAGTTTGGCAGTAAGTGAAGTGTGTTAAATCACTTCTGTCATTTTCTCTCCTTGGCAAGTTCCATTCTTCGTCGACCAGGTGCATTTGTAACGCCGTCAGTAGCCAAAAGGGTTTATTTTTACTTCTCATTAAGACCGTCCGCAACCTTCCATGGAGGGACGGGCCAGCAAATCCCCTTTCTTAACAGTCCCTTCAGATTTTTCATCTAAAATTTTATAAGACTTTTTCATTTCTCCCATTCGTGCTACCTGCTCAGCACCTCTTATTGTTATTTTGTACAGGCCAATACTATTTGCTTCCTTCAATCCTTTGTAGCCCGAATCACATATAAATGATGTATCCATTTCAGATTGTTGCCTTTTGGAATGTGGCGTAGTGTAGGTGCGACATTTCTGCCGACTACACGCCGTCATGTCCGAAGAGACAGCAATCTTTATAGATCCCTCCGTGAGAATGCAAATTCTCACATCACCACTCCGTTATAAAAAAATTCAGTTAATTCTGTTGCTATAGGGAAATAATCGCTGTTTGTTCTGAGATCCACACGAAACACATAAACACACTGTGTGGGCAGAACGTAGAATTGTTGAACGTAGTTAAAGGCTCAGCCCGTACCGCGCAGTAAACACACTCCGTCTCGGTTATAAAAACCAGACAGTTAATACTGTATAGGGAAATAATCGCTGTTTGTTCTGAGATCCACACAAAACACATAAATACACTGTGTGGGCAGAACGTAGAATTGTTGAATGTTAAAAATTCATTCCGTACCGCGCAGTGAGCACACTCCGTCTCGGTTATAAAAACCAGTCAGTTAATGCTGTATAGGGAAAAATCGCTGTTTGTTCTGAGATCCAAACAAAACACATAAACACACTCTGCGGGCAAACGGCAGGGTTTTATGTGTTGCAGTTGCTGGAGCACTTAATAAACGTAAATGTAAACGTGTCCATGTGTTCGTCATGAAGGCGTATGGTGGAGTAGAGGTATAGCTCGACACCATCTTAACCTCAGGGCTAGGTTGGAGATTAGTGGTTGACCTTACAGACCGGCCACTTTACCCCAGGTAAAGGGCCCCCTTGTCCATTGAATGGAGGCTGGCCGCGCCCTGCAACCGGTCTGGACATTTAGGGAAAAGAAATTGCTAAATAATTGTCGACTAATGTAAGAGTTCAGTAACATCTCTCTGGGTTATTTTTTGTGGCCTTAAAGATCAATTGGTGTGGAATTAATCCGTTTATGCGAGATCAGAAGTTATCATAGTCGTGCTGCCGAAGATGGTCATCTGGGATGTGATAGTGGGCCCTGAAGATGAAGCCACTACGATTGTTCGAAACATCGGAAACTACTCGTCCAATGTCACGGAATCACATCCCTCAAGAATGGGGCAGTCACGCTTACGTCTGATTTGTTGTGCAGCGAGACGCAGCCACCTTAAGGAACATCTGCACAACTCCCATTGAGAAAAATAGTCATCCGTTTTTTGTGATGGGAGGTTTGAAGAGGGGAGGGTGGGGTCTCTCCAGACAACGGATTACTGGCGTTTGTTGCGTCAGTGTGCCGCGAGAGAGCCGGCGTGATCGGACTCTGAAACAACGAATATCGGTGAAGAGTTTGGGATGAGGCTGCAGTCCTTACAGGCTTTGTCTGACTGATGAGTGGAGCTGCACAGAAGTGTTACAGTGTGAACACTTGTGAAACGTGATTCAGCAAGTGACTCCACCAGTGCTGATCGTATTACATGCAGAATAATGGACAGATTATTAGAGCTCTGTGGTCACTTTACGTGCTGCCAAGTTTAACATTCACAAATTCTATGTTCTGCCCGCACAGTGTTTTTGTGTTTTGTGTGGATCTCGGAACAAACAGCGATTACTTCCCTATACAGCATTAACTGACTGGTTTTTATAACTGAGGCGGAGTGTGTTTACTGCGCGGTACGGACTGGGTCGTTAACTATAATTACAATTTCGATATAAAACTATTGAACTCCGAATATAAAGTATTTTCTTAACCGATGTTGCGCTTCATTTTCGTAAAAGTTTATTAAAGGCCTAAAATATCATGTCGGTATTATTTCATGTATTGTTTGTAAACTATCTGCATATTTAGCGCGATCGTAACTTGCAGTTGCATAAATCCGCCTATTAGAGTCGGCGTATATGTCCATCTGTAATAATCAGAGAATAGCTGAACGGATTTTCTTGAAATATGGTATGTGGGAAGTTTGTCGGCACATTTTTGGTTAAAATCGAAGGGGAGGGAGGAAAATGAACGCAAGATTTTAGGTTTCCCAGCGAGGCGTTGCTGAAGATCTTGATGAAGACAATACGATCCTTCGAAACGTCGGAAGATATAGCCCCAACATACACGGCGACATCCCAGAGATTTTGAATCTCCAATAGCGGGCAGTTTACATGAAGACCTTCAGAAGCAGCTGCGGGCAACTCTGTAAATGCTGATCGGAGCAAAGAATATTTCAGACAAAAATTTGCACGTAAGAACGAAGTACGTGTTTTATGTCCCGTACTCTTCCTTTCCTTACGCTGTCAGGATTTGTAAACACGACACAACATTTCCCGAAACGCTGTGTTGTGATTTTTGGAACATTATTTGTTGGAAAAATTCAAGTCGGCGAGCCGTCCTGAAAGGCGTCGTGTTTCTGGGTCAGTTGTCGACGGTAAACTGAGTGAGCGGCCAGCAGAACACTGCGTGTACGTCGTCATGATCGCAAAGTGATTGTGAATTAAAACGCGTGCGTAATGACCCGGGCGCCGCTGTACAATGCACATTACAACTTTCCTCTACCAACGGAAGCGAAGATATGATGGAAAATTTAAGGATGAAGACTGGGTATGATATGATGAAAGTCGACGCCTTCTGGTCACTGGTCACCCTGTCTGCAGTCGTTTTTATCGGTAAGTCCTGGGTAGTGGGTGCATGTCTGTATCATGATCTGAGCATCATGACAGACCACTTGAAGCGCAGCACGAACAGCATGTCAGTGGGTGGCACACTGTCTTATTACGATATAGTGAGTCCTCAAAGAATTACAAAAATGCATGTGCTAGAGTCGCCATATCCTTTCGTCTGATTACATGTAACAGTTCTAGAATAACGACAGATTTTTGGTGACATTTGTTACTGCTCATTTTTATTAAGGCATTTCGACAAGCCCCATGTTTTGTTAAAATCGGGAACAATTACGTACGCTTTACAGCAGCGTACGGCTGACGCTGTCTTAAATTATCTCCAAAGCCGTAAGGAACAAAATGTGTTTCAGTTTTCTCTACAACTTTGGGTCAAGCGTTTTTCTCTCTGACAAATATTTTAGCCAATTCTGCTTAAGTCGCGCTCACAAATGCGTGCGGGTCCTCATGTCAGGTGTCCGGTATTTTTGTTCGTTCGTAATAAGAATTGTAACTTACTGACAAATTTTAGTCAAACTCTCCAGTTACAAGTTTCATGAAAGTCAGTTCAGCTGTCCGCGAGTTCTTAAATACGTATCGACATACAAACAGACAAACACTGCCAAGTTAGAATTTGTATTGCTGCAACTTGCATTTCAAAATAGTTATACTGGAACAAGAGGTGCCGGGTTGTGAGTTGAATTGGTGTCACAAGAAGGTTAGTGGGCGTACTTTGGATAAGGAAGAGACCAAGATCGAATCTCGGCCAGTTCCAGGGACGAACTCAAACGGAAGGGGGGGGGGGGGGGCGAGGGCTGCCGGAGTGCAACCACCCAAAACCCCCAAAGACCAAAATTTAAAAAGCCCAAATTTTGTAGATATTTTGATGTCTGAAGTTTTACGTGATTTCCTCTTCAGCCGAAATCAGCCACTGAGATCGGCTGATGACTAGTACATTAGAATTTTGGAAAATAAATGAATAAAATTAAAAAAATAAACTAGAAGACGGGACACTGTCCCGGAGTCACGGAACATGTGGATATATTCGTGTGTACATACATGCAATTGCAGACAGCGTTATGTTGTGCTTACAGCGTGATTTTTATAGCATAATTTTTAAAATCAAACATAAATTACGTACACCCTCAGAGTCAGTCCCCCCACCCCAAGGAGAAATTATGGTTGCGCACCCGGTGACGCAGTTGGTTGAGGCACTGCGCTACAAGCCTGCAGGTCGCGGGTTCGATTCCCGACGCTGTCATTGGAATTTTTCGCTGACATCATCCTTCCGGTCGTACTGTGGCCCTGGGGTCGACTCAGCCTCTAACAGAAATGAGTACCAGGAGTAGTTCCTCGGGGGAAAAGGTGGCCGGTGCGTATGGCTGACAACCGTAGCACTGTCATGTGCCGATTGTCTTGAAATCTCGGAGCCTCAGCCTCCTGGAACACTAGAGGCCTCTCCCGGCCTGTACAGGGATAGCTTTAGTTTACCTCTTCCGTGCAATAGATTAATTGTAGCCTGCAGTATTTAAAATTGTGCAGTCAGTGCCAAATAAGTGACGAGTGATCATTTGATATTTAGTTGTGCAAGTGTAAATACTGTATAATTCTGCTCTGTCTGCGTCAGGCTGCTCACTCGTCAAGAGGAGTCCTACCGAATGTGATGTGTCTGTGTGTGTTCGTGAAACCTCGATAATGAGGCGGCCCTGGCCCACTAGGGACTGTTGCGCTGTGACGGGGGGTGGGGTGGGGGTCAAAATTCTGCTGAGAGAGACCTTTTTCCATTCGGCGGTCAGCAAGTAGCTTGAATCAGTCAGTGAGGAAGTAAATGGAAGTGCAGTCAGTAAGTCAGAAAACAGGTGACGTCAGTTAACAAGTAGATGCGAGAGTATGTGAAGCCAGCTACTAAGCAATTCAGCCAATGAATGGGATAAGCTGCAGATTCGCTAGATTATTAGTAAGTGAGGCGCGTATTTAGTCACTGAGGGAAGAGACGCCGTCAGTCGTTAAGTGACATGGTCGATCAGTTTAATGGGGGCGTCCACAGATTCTCCACAGTTGTACAGACACCTCAAAATTCTATGCGTCAGAAGGTGACGTTAAGCAAGTTCCGTACTGAAGACCCACAAATATTAAGCGCCACTGTACAAAATTTAGTCACCCGGGTGACCAGTCGCCTGGGATATGTTCACCCCTAGTTATATGCTTCTCTGTTCATTATCGTCTCTTGATTCTTGGCGAGGTCGATCGGACTCAGACGTTTGCGTACTTTTTAGTGAAAAGATGAAGATGTTATAAATCACACAGCGAAAACGTTCAGAGCAAGTTGCAACGGTGGCCTAGTTTTTGTGGTTCATATGGACGCTTCAAGAAATATAGGGGCCATTACTCGAGGGCGACTGGAAAAAGTGACTTCTGCGAGATATGAGGTGTTGATGAAGGTTCAAGTCGTCTGCAGTGTGACACCGTGTTTACTAGTAAATACCTACATTTCGGTGGAGCCGAAGTGTCTCAGTATTCGAGGTAAAGTAATCCAACAAAAGAGCACTTCTCCGAAACGTCGGCAAAAACCAGCCGACACGGCGTAATATCCCTGAAGAGTGCCATCTTGAAGCAGACTTCTGTTTGACATTACACGTCTGTGCCATAACCTGTGGACCCACGTGGACATACTGACATATACTGTCTGTCTGAAAAATACATTGGCAGCTGCATACCAAACTGAACGGCTTCACGTCACGGAGTCTACAGACTTGTTACTTACCGCTTTGCTGACCTCAGATTTCAGAGGATCATGTGAATATTACAGGCGCTGACAGTCTGCAGGGTGTCAAGTTGGTATTCCCACCGGTAGTTCGACTGGGTGGTGAGGCCACCCTCCTGTGCCTGTATGACCTGGAAGGAGAGCCTCTGTACTCCGTCAAGTGGTACAGGGGCAACCAAGAGTTCTACCGCTACGTGCCAAAGGAATCACCACCTGGCCGCGCCTTTCCTTTCGAGGGAATAGTGGTGGATGTAAGTGAAATCAGGGTTGTTCAAATGAAACCCTTCCGGTTATTGCTCTGGGCGAAGGAGTAGAGGCTACTAACATATTCCCCACGGTCAAAGAGGCAAACACTCCGTTGACACACCCGTCGACGGGCCCTTTTGCCATAGGCGTAACTTAGGGGGCAAGGGAGGCAAATGCGCCCCCCCCCCAATATTTTTCAACGTAGGAATTTTTTGGTTGCTGGGTTGAATAATGGCAAATAAAAAATATACAGAAAAAAGAAAATGAAAAACTTGCGTTTTATGGGACACATTTGCCCTTCTTTCAAATTTGATTCCTTCGTAAAATAAAGTTCCTAATACCCATGGTCAGTTTTGCCCCCCGAATGTTATTAGCCAATTACGCTTATGCCCTTTGCAACAAACCCCCTGGGGTGATGCCGGAGCCGTTGTATCACCCCCGCCTTCTCGCAGCACTGCGAACCGTATTCTTGCAACTACTTGTTTTTAATGAAAAAAAGGTAAATTTCACCCTGTAACATTCCGTGAAGGGACAGAGGGAGAGTAGAAGCACAGCTGTACTCTTTCTTTAACCTTGGTGCTAGATGGGGTGGGTGGTCAACACTACGTCCCTGCCACTTTAGCCCCGGGAATGACCCGGTACCCATTGTATAGGAAGCTGGGTGGGCCCCAGGGTCGGTCTGGACGTGTGAGAAAATCTAGCCGTCACTGGGATTCGATCCCCAGACCGCCCAGCCCTCAGCATAGGCGCTGTGCCGGCTGCGCCACCCGGCCCAGCTTTATTTAATGCAGCACTAGTGACTGTTGAAATTGCTTGGGGCAATTTGAATTGGGAATTTTGTTTATTGAATCACATACAGTATTTTTGACGACGTTGGTAATGGTCCAGACTCGTGACGATGAATGAGTCGTGAACTAGAAAGGATTTGGAAGGATGCTGATAAACCTACGTGAAATTTAAGAACACCCAGTAGTCAGTCCAGGTTTTGAATCGGGCACCAAATTGCTGGGTCAGGCCCTGGGGTCAACTGAGCCCCTAACAGAAATGAGTACCAGGAATATTTCCTGGGTGGTAAAGGCGGCCGGTGCGTACGGCTGACAACCTTACCACCTTCATGTGCCGACTGTCTTTTAAGTCTGGGAGCTTCAGTCTCCTGGAACACTCTGGGCCTGTCCAATCGTGTAACAGGATAGCAGTTTTTATGCCGCTCGGTAGTTATTTGAGGCTAGAGAATATGGTTAGAGGCTTTCAGCTTCAGTTAAGCCAAGACGCTTAATGTCCTCCACTCCCCCTACCGCCATCTAGACCCAGTTTCAGTTAGCTGTTGCTAGCCATATAAACTGCCTTAGATTTAAACCCACAACTCTGTAGTAAGAAACCTGCGAATAATTGGATTTCAGCGGAGTGAACTTTAGTGACAGAGACTGACAGGAGTATCCACTGCCCAAACACTGTGACAAAACATTCCTGTGTTTAGCGTTTCTGAGTCGTGTTAAAAAGGTTCGAATTTCGAAACGCGGTCAGGACACCCGCCATCGTGACTGAGGGTTTTCGTGGTTTTACACAGCTTCTCCGGAAAAATATTTGGTTAACACCTCAAAATGGGCTATATATTCGTAACTACCTTCATTTAATCCGACTCAATCTGTAATAGAAATGAATATGAAGAATATTTGCTGGGGGGTAAAGGCGGCCGGTGCGTAGGGCTGACAACCTTACCACCTTCATATGCCGACCATCTTGAAATCTGGGAGTCTCAGCCTCCTGGACTCCTCTGGGCCTGTCCAGGCCTATAAGGGGATTGCTTTACCTTGATTTAATAAACTATATGCCTTTAGAATAGGACGATCTGTTGATGGATAGTGAACAGTCTGGGATGAGGCAGGAGCAGGTGTGGCATATAGGCCTACTGGAGTATCGTGAAAGAAACACTTTTATGGGTGGAGATGACAATGTGTCGATGTGCCAAATCCACCTAATCTGCATGTTTGTGTCACAGATGTCATCATCAAATGCAAACCAGATATCTCTGAAAAATATACCACTCCATCTGTCCGGAAAATTCCGCTGTGAAGTGTCAACTGATGCCCCCCTGTTCACCACCAAGTGTTCTGAAGATGAACTCGCTGTCCTCGGTAAGCCGAATTGAATTCTTTACCATAGATGGTAACTTCCATTAAAACTTAGTAAATGGCTGCACCTATTCCTATGAGTTGAATCATGAGCATTAGTTAAAAGTAACACACGCACACACACATACACACTGAAAATTTATGAGAGAGATCGGAGGATACAGTGAAGAAATAAGAAATGAGCCAAAACAGTCTGGATGGACTGCAGACCAAATCTGACATTGATAAAGAGGTTTGATGCTGCATAAGCCTGGTATGAGCACTTAACTGGACTAGGTTCACATGCTGTTACAGGTGTGTTTGCCGCATCGTAACCTGAACACTCTGTATAATCATACACTAATAATTGAGTCTTCACAGAGTTCCCGGATTCCCGACCTGTGATGACAGTGGTGAGCATGAGCTACAGGGTGGGTGAGCTGCTGACAGTGAACTGCACATCTCAGCCATCACCGTCACCACCAACTCTCACATTCTATGTCAATAACCATGCAGTAAGTAAACTCAGTATCATGGAAAGATGTCAACATTTTGTAGGAATGGGGGGAATGCACAGTTAATATTATTATAATCTTGTGACTGATTGAATTATATAAAGGTATTTAATAAGAGAAAGAAATGGCCGTCAACACAACTGGTAAGTGTTATATTTTTAAATTTGTAACACATTTCGACCTCAGAGGTACAACTTCTGCCAGTAGTATAAAATACATAAAAGGAATCGTGCAGAGTTTTATTAAGTTATGAACTGAGGTCTCAGATTTACAGTTAGATAAAATGCATGTAATATTAAATTGGAAAATTGAAGTCTCAGTTAAAAACTTAATACAATTGTACAAAATTTCTTTTATGTATTTTATCTTACTGGCCTGAAGGTGACCTTCTGAGGTTGAAACAACTTGTGAAATTAATCATAAAACACTTACTATTTGCGTTGATGGCAGTTTATTTGTCTTGTTATTATGTATAACACAATGGAATGACAAACATAAAAATCATATTTCTAACATAAGGATACATAGAAGCTGCACAGTTTGATATGGTTTGTTGGTATGTTAATGTGCTGCAGTGGGCCAGTCTGAGAGTGATGTCAAGTCAGCTTTGTCCACCCCTGCTCTGGTAACTGCTGGAGTGGCTCATGCTCAGTCATTCTAACTTACTATGCTATATCTAATGTAGTTTATCTACTGAAATTAGATGTCTGTTGGTGCAAAAAGTACTAAAATATAATATATAATCAATACAGTGTATCTATTTGTATCAAATGTGTTTGGTTCTCATATTTTGTGCACAGTGCAGGAGACACTAGTGTTCCTGTCACTGACTGACCAAGCCCAAGGGCTCTGTTATCATTGGAGTTGTTCTTTCATTATTTTAATTTTTATGTGTTGAATTAACTCGCTGTGCAAAGGAGATGATATATTTACAGTCAAACCTTGTTATAATGACATTGATTTATACAACACCTTGCCTATAGCGTCGTACAGTCTGTGGTACCAGTGAATTCATTGCTGTTAACCACTACATTATACTTCTCTGTTATAACTAGGTTCGAGCGTATTTTCAAAATATCAGTACATCTGACATCAGTTTAGGCAGCTGCAATTTCCACTCAGCCTTACACTTGCTCTGTTTAACCCTTTAAAGACAAAGCGTATCTGCGTTATATAAGGACTCAGTGCATACCGCGCTGTAAACACTCTCTATCGCAGTTATAAAAACCAGTCTCTTGATGTCTTATAAGGCAAAAGTTGCTGTTTGTTCTGAGATCTGTACGAAACACATAAATGCAATGTGGGAATCACCTAGAATTTTTTAATGTTAAACCTGGTTGTATCTAAAGTTACCACTAGGCTTTAAAAGGTTAAGGGGAGTCCTTTAAATTTGCAGGTGTTAATATTGACACTATTTATTTTTTCATGGACTTTCATGTGTAGAATTTTACCGAGTTGAAAGGGCAGAACAATTTTAATGATTTCATTTTTTTTGTGAAGTTGCAATGGCCTATTCAGAGAACAGGTATGTTAGCTAGTATAAAACAAATGTCTCCGAGATTTTTAGGCAGGATATAGTAAACTGAAGTGCTGTGGTAGTCATACCTTTCGCCTGTTCAGTAATAAATATTCTGTGCAATCCAGAGCCTTCATTGGTAACAAACTTTCCAGTTGTCTTCTATTGCTGCAGATGCCAAAAGATGTGGTGACAGCATGGGGAGGAGGTGCTATGTTAAGAACACATCTGAACAGATCAGACTTCTCACCGAGAGGGGAACTACGCCTGAAGTGTGTTGCATCGGTCATGGGGCTGTACAACATCAGCAGTGGAAGTATAGCCATCTGGCTGGAGCAAGGCGAACCACCTGGACGTGGAGATGAAGGCAAAACAAGCACAGGTGTGCTTTTCTTTTGACTCCTCAGTACAAATGTACATTTTATGTATATGTGCTGCTGCTGTCCTGTAACTTCTATATGGAGTGTTGGGCCTCTTTTCAGTTTTGTTTCTGTAACACTGTTTCATGGGGGCAGGTTCTTAGCCTACTGCCCAACCCCCAACCTGGAGGGCCAGGGTATCTCTCTTAGTCTGGGTCATACCTCATGACCTGTCCGGTATGGCAGACCCTACCAGTAGCTACGCTACCACCGGCATAGCGCTTAGGATCATTTGACCATGCAAGCTGTACCACTATTTCAAAGTGGAGATACCGTCAGGAGGATATATATATATATATATATATATATATATAAATAAATATGAGGAATTTTAAATAAGTGAGGTTTCCTAGCCTGTAACTATTGTGTTAATCAACCATTTTATTTTTTGGTAAGATGTGGTACATGTAGCAGGGGTAACATGTAACAGATCACTAGCTTGGATTACTGAACCTACTTGTGGAAGGTCACCAGTTCCAGAGTAGTGAGGAAGTGGAAATTGCTGTTCATGATTGGTTGTGAATGCAAGACCCTTATTTCTACCAAGACAGAATTTTTAAACTTGTGCCAATGTGGGACAATGCATCAACGTGCTCAAAAATTATGTTGAGAAGGAATGATACTTCAGTGCAATATGTGAGCTACATTTAGTGTTGTTATGACTTGTCATTTAACTTTTATGCCCTCGGGAACATACCTGTTGCACAGACTGTATATGTGTCACAGTTTAAGTAATCAGTTCCCGCATTTCACTGAATACGTGAAGTATTTCATACATTAACTGTGCAATTTAGTTGAAGCAGGTAACTGGAATCTTAATTGACTTTAACTAGGCTGTGCATACATTAACCAATAAATGACATTAATTTTCACCTTACAGAACTATATGACAGTACATTAATACAGTTGTGTGCTTTGTTGCTTGGCTCTTAATAATTTGTTCCCGATGTAGGCCTCTTGATAGTGTTATTATTCATGTGAAAAGTGTTACTGTTTTGCACTTCATCTACCTTGAAACATCTACTTTGAATAACCAATTCCTGTGCTTCATGTTAGTTTAATCACATTCTTTAACTAAAATATTCTCTTGATGTGTTCTGTTCCCTAATAGAATTACTCATTTTAGTGCCAGCATGTACACTAGCTGCATATCCTTACTCTTATGGTAACTTGACCAGGTGTCTTGTTTCTAACCCCACGCTGTATCTAACACAGTACAATATAATTTACTCACTAGTAGCAACAGTATTTCACCTTGAGGGATAAGGAATATGAACAATGCCTAACATTCCACAGCTCATGATGGTGATGATGATGATGATGATGATGATGATGATGATGATGAATAGCAACAGTCTAAATGTTGAAACCCTCAAATACCAGAGTCTGCCACTGGACCAAATTCTGTGCCAGTTCCCTTAAAGTTCATCTCATAAGACCCATGTTAATGTTATCCTGCAATCTGCTGGGAGCAAACGCCAGCTATTTACACTTTAATTCTCCTTTCTACCTGAATTAGTATGACTTAATTTTTAGCAAATGTCATTCCATTTTGTTGTTAGGAGTACAAAAATTAAATCAGTATCTGTCCAAACACAACTAAATTCTACTTATTATACAGAACCACATGTTTCATCCTATCTCACATCGTTCTTACATTCATAATTGTTCTGTAAATACATTGAGGAAGAAACATGCAGCATGTGAGTCTCACATAATGTATACTGTTTCATCATTATGCTGTACAGGCCAACTGTGAAACTAAGGATGAGCTGAGATATGTTGAAACATGTAGTTCTGTATAATAAATAGAATTTAGTTGTGTTTGGACAGATATTGATGTAATCTTTGTATGGTTTGCTTTCTTAAGAAAATGTACAGAAAAGTAGGCAATAGAGGAATTTTTGTTGTTGTCGAGTAAGGAACTGATCCAATAAAAATTTACTTTCAGGTTCCAAGCATTCAGTAGGCAGTGGCTTCATTTTACTGGCAGTGATGCTGTGGTCGTGTTCTGTACATCCTGTGCAGTTAATGGACCCCTAAGTATTGTGGACTCTAACACTTGGCCTCGATTCTATTGATCATTAGCGCCCTGTGTCAAATCCTGATCTGTTCAACTGGTTGCAGCTGATATATCATCAGAGGCTGTCCCATCAACAGCCTCAAACAAAACAGCTGAAGGTACATCCAGTAACACATGCTGCAATTGAGATGCTATGACTTAAACCACATCTCAAATAAAATAAAAAATTCTTTGCTCGTTTTTGATCGACTAGTAATATGATCAGCTGCATGATCAGCGTCAGAGGTCATAGAGTTTTGAAATACTGTTAGTGGTAATGGTATGATGTATGTACCAACTGTTTAAATATTAAGAAGCCTAAATTTAATCCGCACAATGCATTTATGTGTTTGACAAGATTATCACAATAAACATTGGTTATTTCCCTGAACAGCATTAACTGTATGGGTTTTTGTCCTGAGGATGTAGAGTTTTCTGTGATGTAGGAACTGATTTATTACCTACACAAACTTCAGGTTTCAGAGGGGTAAGGTGTTAAAACTAGGTGTTATAAAGTCTAAATTTTTAACACTATATCAAGTTCAAACACTTTTCTGTGTTTTAAGGTGATATTAAATAAACTGGACAAAAGTTGATTCCATAAGGGTGCACTACAAGTGATGGAATCCATGGGGAAATGGATGTGCATAAGGAAAAGCTGATGTTATTTATATAGGGTTTATTCATCCATACAAACAGATATGGAGGTCAGAATTAAAAAAGTGTTGCAAACAACAAGTGACAGGCAGCAATTTTTTAAATATTATAGTGTTGTGGCAAACAGATACCACCATTCTGGGGTAACCTGTTTTCTCCATCTTTGTGATAGAAGAGGAAGCTGTACAAGGAAAGAATGTAAGTGAAACAGAAGTATAGGACATGAATTAGAGCAGCAAGGTGTCATAGACAGGGCAGTACTGTCCACAGGACCTGTTGTCCTTGCTCCTTGCTGTGTGGTGTAGCCTTATACCTGAAGATGGAGGCAGCAGGTTGCTTGTAACAGTTGCTACCCATCAACCAGACTACATGGTATAACACCTCTGTGTGCAATATTTCACTGGTTAGCATAAACAGGCCGTTAGCAGTAATGCTCAGTTTCAATGTGCTACAATATTGGTAGCACAAATATTTCAAGTGTGTTATGGCTTTTATCTAAAATATTTTTTGGTCTGATCCATACTTGTTGTTTGAATGTGCACATGTTTTGCCAACTGTAGGACTTAACTGTGACAAGCATAATGTATTTAGATGCAACTGTACATATGTAGTACATCTAGATACAATCACACACAGCACACCAGCCTGCTGCTTGCAGAAGCCATTGTGGCAGCCACCAGGGTAGTGGTAGCAAATTGTCAGTGTTAATTGACAGTCCTTTTGGATATTTGTCAGTCTGCATTTAGGCTTTCATGAAAGAAATTTGGACTAGCATTTATTTTGACAATAATTTTGGAAAGAATTGATGCTTAATTAAGCACACAGCCAACTTTTCTTTACTTTGCTCTGAGTTACAGATGTATTCAAAACCTTCACACAGAAAAAAGCTCACACTCTCCATGTGTTACTGAGTCATATACCTTAAACATTGTGTATATTTCAAATGATAGCAGTACAAAGTTAACATGCTGACAATGGGAAAACAGTATTGTGCTTACATGGCTGTGATGTTAGCCAGTGGGGGTACAGGAAGCTGATTTATGTGCAATGTGTTTTGCAGTTTATCTGTTGAGAAATGTCAGTAAGTGATGGATGGCACTGTGGCAAGTTGACTCATTATACACCATGAGAAATCATGTAAGTTTGCTCATAAATGTGGAATTTATAAAATATAAAACTTGCTTTAACTCTCTGATTATTATGGCTGCTAGGAGAACAGGTTTCTGTATTTCCACTCAGGCATGAGTGTGTTATGTGCAGTCAGCATCGTGGTGCATTGTAATCAGTTTCTGTCAAACATTTAGCATGGTGAGATGTGCTGTGTGACAACTAAAGGAAAGAGAAATACATTGCTTAAAATCTTGCATTAATTGTGACTAGTTGAGCATTTGAAGAGGTATCACAGGACATCAGAATTATACCCATGTACTTAACACAGAAAAGTCACATAAATAACACTATGTCTTCGGTCTGACAGAATCTATATTTATTATTATTTTTTAAAACACTATATGTTTCGATCAATGCGATAGTCATGAGGTGTTCATTTGTACAAACACTTAAAACTCAAGGTAAAAATGTGAAATTTTTTGGTAAAATTTTGTAAAATTTTGCAAGATCTCGCAAATGACGTAAAATATAAAATATAAATTACAATTGACTTGTAATTTATGTAAGTCTGTGCACAATGGGATGGGTAGTATCAAATTTATAGAGAAGTTACCTGCAGTAGTATAAGGCCAAAGTGCATCTTCGTCAGTATCATGCCTTCCCTTGTGAGTGATTTAACTGAGGCTTTATATCTTCCTCTTTCCCCACATGCTCTACAAGAGATGTAAGTTTGGTAAAAGTAAGTTGGGAGCCACGTATTAATAAAGTTAACCTTGTTAAATGGCATGGTATGTCTGCTCATCAAACTACGGTATGTTAATTTTAATATTAAACATCCAAGCTGGTGTACAGATACAAAGGTGTTGGTTGTGATTGACTGATAGGTATAAATATATATAACTTTAAAGTACGTCAGTTTCAGTTCGTTGTGCCATTAATTAATTAATTAATTAATAATCCATAAATCCAAAATACAATCTGAAAGACAACAGGATGTGGATTTGGTCAAAATAGTTAATAGTGTAGCTATAATAATATATATACATTGTAAAACAGGCATATAAGATATGTAAAATATTATACTAGAATAAGTCTAAGCTTAATATAAGGTTAGCAATCAGTATCAGAATAATAAGACCTTAGAATGTAGTATAACATATTCACAGGGAATCAACAACAATAATCATGTGAGCTACTATAAACCAATTATAATTAGACACTGCTGATAGAATGTTTCAATTTTTATCTGGATCAAATTTAGCATCAAAGGTAAAATATTCCTCTGAAGAGTAAAATGAATGTATTAAAAGGAATTTTTTAAATGTAACTTTAAATTTTTTTGCATCATATGGTAATTGCTTTATACTTTGAGGCAAGGAGTTATATACCTTAATGCCAGAAAAATAAACACCCTTCTGAGCTTTAGTTAAATTTAGTAGTGGTGGGTGCAAGTTGTCACTATGTCTTGTGCAAATGGAGTGAATTTCATTGTTGGTTGGAAAAATTCCATTATTCTTGATAACAAATAATAACAGTGAAAAAATATATTGACAATAAAAGGGTAAGATTTTCAATTCTTTGAAAATTTTGCGACATGAATCACAATTCCCAATACCCATGATTATTCTGATTACCTTTTTTTGTTGCTTGAAAACAGAATGACTGTGTGGTGAAGTTCGCCAAAAAATTATTCCTTATGATATTATTGAATGTAAGTATGAGAAGTAAGTATTTATCAGAGTTGATAGAGGCATAAAAGATTTTTAATATTCTAATAGCATAACTTGCTGAACTTAATGTAGAATGTAAATAGTCAATGTGGTTTCTCAAAGTGAGATTAGTATCAAGCATTAATCCTAGAAATTTTATGGTCCATATATTTGAAATGTGATTATTGTTATAATTTATTGATAAATTGATATTATTATCTGATTTACATGTAAATTGCATAAAATGAGTTTTGTTATAGTTTAAAGTAAGCATATTATTTCAAAACCAGGTATTTAGTGTAATAAATGATAATTTAATTTCCTTTACAAATTTGATTGGGTTTGGATATGAATATACTATACTTGTATCATCAGCAAACAAGGTAGGATAACCAGCATCCTTTAAGATAAAAGGCGAGTCATTTATGTAAATGAGGAAGAGTAGTGGACCCAATATGGACCCTTGAGGTATGCCTTTACGGACCATTTCCCAATCAGAATAATATTTAGTCAATATATTGTTATCTATTATCACTCTCTGGTATCTATCACTTAAGTATGATTTAATTAGTTGAAACGTTTTTCCAGTTATACTGTAGAATTCCCTTTAGACATTAAAATTCCATGGTCAACACGGTCGAAGGACTTTCTAATATTGCAAAAAATACCACCCACTATTGACCTGTTATTAAGAGATGTTAATACATCATTTAGTAGTCTATAAGTGTCTCCTTTCTTCAGAGAGTACTTTCAAATGCCCTTCACTGTCAGCCTCGTTAGCATGTGAACAGTGCCGGCCTTAGCAACGCGGTGCCCGATTGTGTCAAATCGGTCCAATCGGCCGAAGGCGGGCCCTGTATATGAACTACTCGAATGTTAGTTTTATACATCCAGTTTTAGCAAGCTATGTTGTGGGTGCACTAGAAAAGAACAGAAAAAGATTTTTACTATCTTGCTGAAGAGGGTGCAGTTGACTTACATTGCACACTCGTGGCAACGTTTGTGGAAAACATAGATCCTGTCGAAAACATGTATGTATTGCTGCATGACCTTTTGCCACTGGTCCCCTTTTGTTTGGTTGGATGCGCGAGGAACCGAAGATCTCAGAAGGTGGAATGCAAGTGTCAGCCTGCTCGGAGCGGTTTGGTGATAATTAACGAGTTATATAAGAGTAGAAAATGTCTTCACTGTGTCGATCTAGAAAGCCAATTAAGAGAAGCCCTTCTGAAAATGAACTCACGACAGTTTATAAACAAATTGCTATATAAAGAGTTGAGAAACAAAACTACGAGGAATGAACCTGTGACTAATAATGCTGCTGGAGATGGAGTTTGTGAGGACTCGGCAGGGATCATTGCTTGGTCACAAGTTGCATCTACGTACAAACGCAGCTCCAAAAACCTAAGAAGCACTGACATCCTACAGCCATCAAAATCACTTCCTACTACCAATCGATTTTCAGCATTGACTCAACTTCCAGAACCTCTAATCAGTAGTGAAACGAACTTCGTGGCAGGTAGAAGGACAATGGGCACTTCCAACAGCAAACACAAAAGGAAAGAAGACCAAAGAAGTACAAGACACACTCCAAACAATCATTACGTAAGAAATTACGGACAACCCTCAAAAGTTTATCGTGCGCCTGAAAGTGAACCAGTGGGAGACAATAATAATGATCCAAAACATAACCTAAACGTTGTGAAAGACCGTGCTATTTACTATAGGAATGATAAAGATAATTCAGGTAAGAATGATAAAGTGAGACACAAGGACCATAAACTTATTCCAACACTGGTGAATGTTGAAATAAAGGAAACTGCTAATAGCGAAATAACTTCTAAACGTAAGCAAAATGGAAAGTGTTTAGCATGGATAAATGAAATTAAAGCCAAATTGATTGAAAAAAGAAATAGCCACACACTAAACTAGAAACATAAAATAGTTTGTATAGGTGACAGTCATATTAAAGGCTTTGTAGACAGCACAAAAAACTTATTTAGTAATCAGTTTGAAATATACAGTGTTTTTAAGCCATGGTCAAGCTCAGGCGAATTAAATGTAACTGCAAATATTGAGATCAGCAAATTGAGTCATGATGATGTTTTAATTATCTGCAGTGGTACAAATGATTTAGCAGTTAATAAATCGACATCGGCTCTCCGGAACATTTCAAATTTTGTCACAAGAAATGAACACACTAATATCATTCTGGTTAATGTTCCATACAGATATGATACTAGAAAATCAAATATTGTTAATGAAAGTATTGGAAGACTCAATAAGAAACTAAATAAACTTGTCACAATATCCCCTTGTGCTAGATTCCTGGGATCTGATCAAGATAGAAAATTGTTTATGAATCATGGACTTCACCATAACCGACTGGGAAAACAATTATTTTTTCACCAAATAGCTATAATGCTCTATTCTCTATTTGAACAAAGAAATACTGACCCTATAAGTTTGAGCTGGCATAATGAGGACCACACTGACATTTCAATAACGCTTAAGAACAGTGAACCAAATGCCTTAAAGTATCAGGAACATCGAAGTATCTTAAATAACAATAATCAGAACAATTCAAGCAGTGTAGTCACTACTTGTAATAAAGGGTTACCAGTAACAAGATCTGCAGATTTTTTATGGTAAAGAACTATGAACAGGATAATGTTAGCATAATGAGAAATAACACTTACAAGAATTATAACCAAATTACTAATACAAAGGTACCACACAGACAAAATAAAAATACTTTTAAGGTTTTCCATCAAAATATTTGTGGTCTGCTTCACAAAAAAGATGAATGATACAACTCCTTATCAGAGAATTTTCCACAAATCGTTTGTTTAACAGAGCACCATTTAACTAATGAAGAACTGGGAAATGTAGCATTACATTATTATAGATCAGGAGCCAGTTTTTATAGACCAACATATAAGTTTGGAGGTGTGTGTGTATATATGTCCAAGATAATATGTGTTTTACTAGTATTGCTATGAATAGATACTCCAAGGAGAAGGATATAGAAATATGTGCTGTAAAACTATGTTTCTCATCCCACACTGTTGTTATTGTATCTGTTTATAGGTCTCCAGCTGACAGTTTTTCATACTTTCTTAATAACTTGGAAATAGCTTGAAATCATGTATGTGATAACTCTATCGATGTAATATTATGCGGAGATTTTAACATAAATTACCTTACTGATAACCACAATAAGCAATTATTAGACTCCCTGCTAACTAGTTATAACCTATGTAGTATAGTTGATTTTCCTGTGAGAATTTGTAATGGCTCTAATACAGCAATTGATAATATTTTCATAAATATATTTAAAAACAATAGTTTCTCAGTCTATCCCCTCATAAATGGTTTATCAGACCACGATGCCCAAGTCGTCAACTTATCTACCTTTAATATTCCAGACAATAATAATGCACTTTATGTCTACAGGAAAATTAATAGACAGTTGCTTAATGAATTCCAACTTCGTTTAAGTTACGAATTATGGGAGGATGTATTTAGTAATGATGACATAAATATAACCTTTAATAAATTTTTGAATGCCTTACGTATACACTTTTATGCTAGTTTTCCCAAGAAAAGGATGAAACCCACACATAATCCTAAAGCCTGGATAACAACAGGAATTAAAATATTTTGTAATAATAAAAGAAAACTATACTTAATATGCAGAGGAAGTAATGATCCTGAATTAAAAAAATATTACAAAAATTACTGTAAAATTCTGTCCAAAGTTATCATAACAGCCAAAAAACTTTATTATAGCAACAAGTTATCAAATTCTGAGAACAAATCAAAAATGACATGGAACATTATAAAAACAATCACCAACATCAAAAAGAATGTGAATAATATATCAATGATGAAAGTCAATGATAAATTAACATCTAACCACCAAATTATAGCAGATAATTTCAATAGCTACTTTGCTTCAATTGCAGCAAACATTAATAAGAACAGTTATGCAAATAATGTTAACCGTAACTCAAACATAAATAGCCCATTAAGTTATTTATATTCTGCATTTAAGCAGCCATTTACAAATATTAAATTAAAATGTACTATTACTAATGAAATAGAAAAGATCATTAAAGAGTTAAAGAATAAGAATTCATATGGATATGATGAAATAACAACAAAAACCCTAAAAATTAGCAGCCCTTTTATAGTATCGCCCTTAACATACATATGTAATAGAATGCTTTCGACTGGAATCTTCCCTGATATATTAAAATACTCAGAAGTTAAACCTATATACAAGAAAGGTGACAAATTGAGCACCTCTAATTATAGACCTATTTCGTTACTTCCAGCATTCTCAAAAATTTTTGAAAAGATCATATATAAAAGATTATATCAACATTTAGCTACAAATAATATATTGACTAAAGAACAATTTGGCTTTAGGTGTAATGCTTCAACAGAAATGGCTATTTATGCATTAATAACAATGTATTGTCATCCTTAAACAATAAATTAATAGTTGGAGGGCTTTTTGTGATCTTCAGAAAGCATTTGATTGTGTAAATCATGACATACTCTTATCGAAAATGAAATGTTATGGTATAAAGGATATTGCTAACAAATTAATAGAATCTTACTTGAGAAACAGATATCAGCAAGTAGTTATAAATGATGATAAATTAATTAAATATTATTCAGGATGGGAACAAATATATCACGGAGTTCCTCAAGGTTCAATTCTCGGACCATTATTTTTTCTACTGTATATAAATGATCTCCCTAAAAGTGTATCTGATAAATCAAGCCCCATCCTATTCGCTGATGACACTAGCTTTATCATCACAAATTGCAATAAGGCAGAATTCAAACATAATATAGATGACATTTTTAGTGAAATAAATAAATGGTTCCGATGTAACTTATTGTCCCTAAATTATGATAAGACGACCCTATTGCAATTTGTAACCAAAACTAATCAAGAAATTGATATGCAAATTTCTTTTAGTAACACAAAGATTACAAATACTCGAAGTATAAAATTTTTAGGACTTACTATTGATGCTTCCTTGACTTGGAAGTACCATATTAATGAATTAACTACTAGACTAAATAAAGCTTGCTTTGCTATCAGATCAATTAGACCGTTCATGTCCCTGGATGTATTAAGAAGCACATATTTCATGTACGTTCACTCAATTATCTCTTACGGAATAATGTTTTGGGGGAATTCATCTTACAGTAAAGACATTTTCAAAATTCAAAAAAGAATAATTAGAGTGATTATGAATTCACGAAGATGTGATTCTTGTCGTGAATTGTTTAAACAATTAGACATCTTACCGCTTCAGTCACAATATATATATTCATTACTTTTATTTATTAATAAGAACAAAAGACGAATTTCTGTTAGATTCATAAGTACGTAGAATTGATACAAGACAAAATTCTAACTTACACTTGCCCTCAGCAAACTTAACAGTATGCCAGAGGGGAGTCTATTATGCTGGAATAAAGATCTGTAATCATCTACCAACAGATATAAAAAATCTATCTAATGATAAAAATAAATTCAAATGAGCTTTAAAAAGATTTTTGTTATATAACTCCTTTTACAGCTTGGAGGAATATTATAATAAATAATGTACTATTATCTTGGTTTTATATTTAAGTTTTATTAAAATGTTTGCCTGTACACCTATTGCACTGTAGGGATGATGATTATAATGCTGATATCGGAACCCTGATGATATAAATTGCATGCTGATATGGTATGACAATACACAATTTTCTTCTATATTCCTATGATTTGTCTGTTTGTACTGTGTGATATGTTTACATGACTATTTCCGTATCTGTATCAAGATTTATGGAATGTGAATAAATATATATGATATGATATGATGAGGCGCAAGCGTGTGATGCCCCCGCTCTGGTTTCGCATCGATTTCATCGCATTGGCACTTGTTGTGATGGCTTCCACCTGAGGAGCCTCGAGACGGAGTCACATGAGTGCGACTTGCACGCTGGCGCACCCCGGAGGGAGAAAATAAAACTGTGGGGTGGAGCACGTCTGTGCGTGATCTGCAGCCAGATCTGTGCCTGTAGCACAGTTATATAGCTAGTTGCGGTAACGTTCCGTAGTGCTTGTGATGAGCGCGTAATAAGACATATTTTTGTGGGTTTTCAGAGGATATTTGAATTAGTGTGTGCCAGATTAATTCGTGCGCGTGACAAGTTTCGGTTAGGAATAATTTAGTAGGATCATCGAGGGTACTGCAAGAAGTTAGTGATAACATTAAGACAGCAATTGAACAAAGCCGGACTGTGTTGTTAAGTCAGTGCACGAAGCATGTAAGATAACTTTTATAGTTTTGTTATCTTTGTATATTGCAGTTGCCATTTTAGCCATCGTGCAGGATTCTGTACACATACAGAGAATTATTTCCGGAACGGGGTACAAAGGACGGTTGAGGCTAGATAATGGTGAGCTAGGCGGTGAGGTTAGGTTCGTGTTATCCCGTGTCACGTGTTTCATTCAGGTATTCGGATGGTATTTCAGAGTTTGAATTAATTTCTTGTGCTGTATATTTTCATGTTTCTACTGAACACCCGGTATGTTTCGAAGAGCCCCGTAAGTTGTCTTAGTCCTTGAATGGCAAAAATAAACCAAAATGTTGTGGATGGACGTTACTTTGTAAGTATTGTTTGAACGCTCCAAGAAGCTGTTTGTGCACTTTTCAGTGTTATTTTAGCAGTTTATGGTAGTTTTGGATGATTGTGACATATAGAGACGTATATTTGCATTTGAGCTGGACTACATGTTTGTAGCTGTATCATCTGGCTAAATTTTTCTGCACTTTTTATTAGTCTGTAGTTGGTTTTCAGTTGTTATTAGATATCTCAGTGTAATGGGTGGAAATGCTGTTGAAGTTTATTATATACACTGGGTTCAGTTACAGTATGGTGAGTGTGTACTTGGGGCTGTGTGGTATAAGCTGACAGATATGCCAGCTACTGACATACCTGTCAGCTGTTTGTGATTTGTTGAATTATATAACTGTGCTGTAACTTGCATTAAGTGTTTTGTGTTTCTGCATGTTACTCCAGTTGAGGTGGATGATACTGACCCAACTCTATGGAAGGAGAATGTGCTGAACAATCCACTTTTTGAAGATGGGACATTCCTGTACATTGCAACTAAGGTATGACACTCATTCATGCCATCTCCTGTTGTTTGTGTCAGTGGCGTCCACCTGAACGTTCCTCCAGCTGCATGAATAGATTACTTTGCCATAGGAATTGGGACCAGAAATATAGAAGGTCTATTATCAGTCTTTGCCATATCCCTGTGATATATATTTTGACAGTTATGTAACCAATCAGAAATGCTGTTCCTGTCTCTTCCTCCCCTCTTGACACAGAAGGCCCTAATGTACTTAAGGCCACTGTACCTTATCTCAAAGAAGCTGAAACCAACTGACATATGTATGATATATTTTGATGTCGTGTAGTCTGAGTTAGTGGTAAATGTGTGATTATTTCTGTATGGTCCATTTTACATACATACATACATACATACATACATACATACATACATACATACNTTTTACATACATACATACATACATACATACATACATACATACATACATACATACATACGTACATACATACGTACGTACGTACGTACATACCTGCATGCATGCATGTATCAGGCTCAGTACTTTACTACTTTGGACCTTAATGAAGCATACCACCAACTTCCCTTGGCCGAATCTTCTAAGCATATCATAGCCTTCTCCACGGAGTGGATTCTTTATCAGTATAAATGTGTCCCATTTGGACTTGCAACTGGGGCCAAGTTTTGACACGTCTTCTAGACATGATTTTTCATGATATAAAATTCCAGTATATGTACCACTACTTAGATGACCTTGTTATTTACAGTTAGAATTATGAACCGCACCTCCAGCACTTGAATGAGGTCTTCATCCGTCTCTGTGGTGCGGGGTTGATGGTAAATCCGAACAAGGTCACATTTTGCGGTCCAGGAGATCAGCTTCTTGGGACACCGCGTGTCTTCTGCGGGTATCGCCATTTATCCGGAGCGCACGCGCGCCATTGTAGAATTTCCCCCTCTGAAGGATGTAAAAGGCATAGCGTGCTTTATAGGTATGGTCAACTTTTACCACAAGTTTATTCCAAGGATGGTGGATGTAGCCGCACCATTAAATTCTCTGCGCAAGAAGGGTGCGAAGTTTGAATGGGGGGCATCCCAACAGCAGGCCTTTGAGCGTTTGAAACAAGCCTTGTCACAACCACCTGTTCTGTGTATGCTTGATTTTTCTAAGACCTTTGTATTACAAACAGACGCGAGTGCTCAAGCCTTAGCGGCTGTATTTTTACAGGAATTAGATGCTGGTCGGAAAGCTGTAGCCTTTGCCTCCAGAACACTCATGGCCCAAGAGAGAAAGGCATCTTCAGCTTTTGAACTCGAGTGCCTGGCAGTAGTTTTTGCCTTGGATAAATTCAGACAGTATTTGGAACACCAAGAATTTCTCTTAGAGACAGACAACCAAGCATTGTCATGGTTATTAAACCATCCCAGTCAGGTCGGAAAAATAGGCCGATCGATTGTCAAGATCACTTCTTTCAAATTTCTTGTCCAACACATAAGGGGTACACAGAATGTAGTGGCGGATACCCTATCATGTATGTTTGAAGAATGTCCAGATACAAAAAAAGAGGCACCATGTTGTAATGTGCTGACCAGATTTCCATTGGTTTTCGAGGACTTAGCTAAGTACAGAGACAAGACCCGGAACTTTCTCAAATTATTCTGAAATTGGAAACGACAAATGTCCACCGTATTCTTTGCATAAGAGCGTGTTACACTGTTGCTTCTGTTCTGATGGAAAACTTAAGGTAGTGGTGCCGACGGCCGTGGTACCAATGGTCTTCGAGTTTTTTCATATTTCAGTTTTTGGGGGTCATCTGGGGGTCTTTAAGACAATTAATAAGACTCGTGCCCATTTTATATGGAAGGGCATGGATAACGATATCTGGGCTAGGGTAAGAGCTTGCCGTACCTGTGCAATGAGCAAACCAGCTCAGACATCTAAATTAGGGTTCTTGGCTTCAGAGATTGCCCAGAGACTGCTTCAGAAAATCTTTGTCGGTTATGTTGGGAAGTTTCCCGGAAGTAAGTTGGGCAACACCATGATTCTTGGCTGTGTGGATGCCTTCTCAATTACTGAGCACTGATGTATGTATGTATGTATGTATGTATGTATGTATGTATGTATGTATGTATGTATGTATGTATGTATGTGTGTATGTGTGTATGTGTGTATGTGTGTGTGTGTGTGTGTGTGTGTGTGTGTGTGCGCGCGCGCGCGCGCGTGCACGCACGCACATGCATGTGTGCATGCATGCATGTAGGCATGTTTCATTGGTCCTAACATTTTGTCTACCGACAGCCGGACATGAAACAAATCACACAAATAAACAACAACAAAAGATACATTTCATAAAAACAAACACAAGCACAATCAATTCCAGCATGAAACAATTCACAATTACAAACAACATGGAATACAAATCATAAAAGTGAATGCAGTACAAACACAAATTTAAGACATAAAATACAATGTAACATAAAATTAAAATACAATCAAAACATATTTAAGAGATAAAACAAAATATAGCTGATTTTTTATAGATCATCTCTACTTGTTTAATTCAAAAAATTCAGTTAGTGAATAAAAAGAATGAGTAATAAGATACTTCTGCAGTTCCTTTCTGAATTGTACCGTATCATACCTAAGACTACTTATGTTGTCTGGGAAACTATTAAAAATCCTGATGCCAGAATAAAACACACCTTTTAGGAAGCAGGAAGTACTTGAACTGGGTAAATGAAATTGATTCCTGCTTCTAGTATTTCTACCATGAACTGTAAGATTAGTTTGAAATTTATTTTGATTTGCAACTACAAACAGCATTAAAGAAAATATGTATTGACATGCCACAGGAAGGATATTAAGTTTCCTGAACAAGCTCTTGCATGAGGCCCTCGTTCCTACACCAGACATAATCCTTATTACCTTCTTTTGTACCCTGAATACTTGTTGTACATTTGTTGAACTTCCCCAAAAGATCAACCCATAGTTGATCACTGAATGAAAACAAGCAAAATATACCATGCATAAATTAATATTACTCTATTAATATTACTGTGTATAATATTACTCTATCAAATTCACGAAGATATCCTAAATGAACTCTTCCTTTCAATTATCTGAACTAAAACTGTGAGATCTGTGAGAACTTCTAAGAACTTTTTGAAAGATTTGGTTTGTATTTTATGTACAGTTCACGGTTTTTGTTTCTTCAGGTGTTTTGGGACGTGATGCTGTGTCACTGGGTTGGTGGATCATGATGTTCTGAAGGTGTGTGTGTCGTGGCTTTATGGTCAGAGTCAAGCAGTTCAAAGAGGCCGTTGAAAATGAAGGCAGTGTGTTGCCGTGACACGTCAAGAACTACTGTTGTCAGGTAAAGGTCTCTGTGGTGGGCCAATCACTCGTTCAGAGGAATCCCACTGAGTGTGATGTGTCTGAGTGTGATCTCGAAATCTCGACAAGGAGGAGGCCTAGGCCCAGTAGGGCTGTTCAGCCATGAAAATGAAGATCCATTTTAATATTTTCCTCACATTTGTATGTGGGACTCCCAATTGAGCTCTTTACTGTCATGCTTGAACACTCATTTGCCTCATTTCTTGTACTTTAACCCTTTCACTCCGCGATTAAATGCCCTGGCGCGGGTCCCCCAGCCGAGGTTTTTCTCTGGGCATTTAATTTCTAACGCTTGCTCTTAAATAAAAAAGCATATCTCATAGACTTTTTGTTCAAATTTAATGAAAAAAAATTTCGCAGTGTGTTTATGAATTGGTGAATTCGGGAAAAAATATTCACGGATTTTTACAATAAATTTAGTCCTGCAAATTACGTGCATTATATAAATGTGGGGTAAATATTTTATTACTCACATAATTCTGGTTGCTGCACAAGATCCGTGGCACCTTTGATCACTCTTCTATCATCACACACATACACATTAGCCCGCACTATTTACACAAATTAGTTTTCGTGTGAAAATCCACGAAACAAGGTGCCACGCGTGTGTTGCACTCGTGTCGTCAGAGCCGCAGCACGAGTCTACGTAAGTACACTCTCATGTCATGTGTATAACCTGATTCAGCACACAGTTTATAAATTTCGATGTCGAAACGTTCCCTTTTTATGGAAATGTACTGTCTGAATATAACCCTGCCTTTGTATTTTACAATTACTTTGTCCACTGCCAAATGTTCCAAGGGGTTATAGAATTTAGTGTAAGCCTGGTTGAATGTTTCAAAAGACTGTATTTTCCGTGGTCGGTCATATACCTCGCCTTGGTTGGGTCTCTGTCAGTCTCTAATGGCTTGGGTTATCAAGCCTTCGCGACCACGGCAGGATGTCGGAATGTTTGTGTATCTAAACACAGCTGGGGCAACGTAAGTCGTATGCCGGAAACATTGTACGAGTTCATCTTGTGAAGGTCATTTGTTGGGCTGGGTTACTACCTCGTGGCTTCGCTGTGAAAAACAGTGGACGTGATTATTTCCTCCTCCTCCTCCTCCTCCTCCTCCTCTCCCGGTCCGTCAGTTTTGTTATTGCTACTGCTTGCTGAACACTACCCTGGTCTGTTACAAAGATGGTTTTGTATTCCTATGCCCTCATAAATCTAATACCCTAACTAACGACCGACTTACATGATGAGAGCAAAACAGATCTAAGCCTACGACGTAAATGCTGTGAAAAATTCCACGTATTTCAAGGATGAACACGACATTTTTACTACATTAGACCGCCGTGTTACACATTTCTGCCACACAACTCCTACAGAATGCCCCAGAACTACAACAGACAGGCCTGTGAGCCGTCCTGTAGCTGTACACATAGTTTTTCATGGATATCTCCGGTATTTTTGTATTAGTTCGGTCTGAAAATACGCGGTACAGTACGCCACTGAAAACCATTCAACCATCAATTAGTAACTGGCTTCATAGCACACTGTTGATGTTCAACCCACACACGACTCCAGTGCGACTGATAAACAAAACACTCCTTCTCCACAACGGTATTACTCAGCAGAGAATTGCGCAATTCACCAACGTGTTGACATACGTATCGCGACTGTTGGAGGCCTTACAGGGGTGGACGCGGAACATTTATAACTGCACACACCAGCTCTCACCTTCAGGGAATATACCACACAGAAATCCTGAGCGGTACGTGGGATAGGGGTGAAAAAAATGCTTCCAAATTCGACACAATAATGACGACGACTGACGTCGTCATTCGTCCTAGACAGACTGTTTAAATGCCCCCAGCGCGACTACGGCAGTCGCCATTCGTAGTGTAAGGGTTAAGATGCTATGTGGCCTTGGCATCAGTTATGCGATAAAGACCTTGAGTTGTTGAGTCAGTATCCCTCTAACTGCCTCTCCCAGATTAACTCTTTTATGCTTTGTGAACACAAATGGCAATTGGTGTAGGCTGCAAACTGTGAAGCTGCACATTAGATGAGTTTAACCAGTCCCCAATTATTGTGTTGTTCTTAAGTCTATATTCTTCACAGCACTTGTCACTGATATGCTGATTCTTTGTTCTTTGCTTAATGTGATAGGCCAGGTTTCACACCCGTACAAAAGAACTGTTAATATTACACTTTTAATTTTAAATTTTGTATTTCTATACGGCTGATAATGGGGCAAAGGGATTCTGAACTGAGCTGTAGTAAGCATATCAGAAATTATAATCTACTCTTAGTTCATTATGAATGGACTTTTCATTTCTTGCTATAATTCACTGAAGTCTGAATTTTGCCACCTGCATGATGTGTGAGGTTCTCGGAGTGATGTTGCAGAGGATTCAGGTGTTTTGTTGTTGGGTGAGTGGCCTGCTACATTTGGAAGGACTGTAGTGCCTTTGTAATGTTGGGAACCTCTCATGCAGTGTCACATCCCAGAAGACTTGATTACTTTTCCTCAGACAAGCATTTAAAAGGATGTTTTAGCTGTCCTTATAATACCAGTTTGTTTTGCGTCCTGGTTATGTGCATGTATATATGCTTAGCTTTATCTGCGTGGGAAGGTTGTTGTCTTCTTGGATATGATTGTGTAGTCTCGTAGCTTGTGCTCTCTCTCTCTCTCTCTCTCTCTCCCTCCCCCCCCACACACACACACACTCTCTCTCTCTCATTCATTCATTCATTCATTCATTCATTCATTCATTCATTCATTCATTCATTCATTCATTTCAAGTGAACTGCTTTCTCTCTTGTAAAATATACGTAATTTGATGTTCTGTTTCGATGAGAGTTCTCAATTTGCTGTCATGTAGATGCACTGAATGTACTGTCAGTCATATAAAGTCTGTGGGTGACAGATGAATTGCAGAGCCTCCTGTTCAGTGGTGGAATATTATGGTTGCTAGACAGGTTAAGACACCCTCAGTTGCATTTGCTTAGTTTTAAAGAAAACATGTAATGTTTTGGACCAGTGAAAGCACTTGGTATTACGTACTGATGGTCAACTCATGAAAAGGAATGCTAGTTCCTGAATGCAGTTTGCACAAAACACTTCCAGAATTGTGGCAGCTTTACCATTAATTGAACATTACGACTTGCTGGGGTTGTAATGGAGTATGTGATATAAATGTGAGAGATCTGCTAACATAATTGAAACAGGTGTTGTAGTGTAGGAACATGTCATAGAGAGGTGTTGTGCAGGGTGGCGCAGAGCCAACAGACACATTTCCTTCCTGTCTGACTGGTGGGGTTTAGGGAGTGTAACATCACAGCAAGCAAGAGAGGACTCAATGCCATTTTAACACAGGTTTATTCACAATGGGGAGGTGGAGTGTAGTGCACAGAACTGCAGCTGTGCTTTTTCATTACAAAGCAAAGGTTGTCATTTGGACACAGAGTTGCTTGAGGAAGCAGTTTAATGTTCCTGGGCATGGTGCGATTCCTTCATGCAACAGGATTTTGGTATGGATACATAAATTTGAAGACACTGGAAGTGTAATGGACCGTCCTCATCATGCTCTAAGAGCTATGCATAGTGAAGTGTTTGCAGAGCAAGGGAATCATTCCTGTGCAGTCCATGTTGCTCAGCTCTGCAACATTCATGCATCCTGGACCATAGTGGGAGAAGTTTGGGGCAAATCTTGCAACGTAATCACACTGCAGCATGAATGTAGTCTACAGCCTGTTCCATAAGGCCATTTCAAATTTTGGAGACATCCCATGGCCAGCTCATTTGCTGGACATAACTGCACCAGACTTCTTTCTGTGCGGATATCAGGAAGAATGAGTATACAGAACTCGCCTCCACACAATGCAGGACCTGGAATGTGCAATTCACGATGAAATTGCTGTCATCAGTCAAGACCAAAATTTGTTGCCTAGGGTTTTTGATAATTTGTTGTTTGTCTAAGACAGTGCACTCTTAAGTCAAGGAGGCCACCTTCATGATGTTATACATCATAGATAATAAAATGGCATTCCTTGAACATAAAACTGGTGTGTTTCGTTTCAGTGTTCTCCAGCTATTAACAAATTACTGCATATCAAAATGTGTCCATTGACTCTATGCTACCATTTAGTTTAGGAACATGTAGAGAGGAGCTGTAGAAAGTGCACTGTTACATGTGCAAAGTAGCATGTAATGCTTTATTTGAGCTATGTGATACTATTTCAAAGGCAGAATTGGAAATTTGGTTTGTTGTTGCAGAGCTTAGGATTTTCTTACAGGTATAAGTAAGTTTATTTTTAACTTCTGGTACTGCCATTATCAGGGAGTACATGTCAGAGAAAGGTCATGTATAGAGTTAACCCTTTAAAGACAAAGGTAATCTGTTTTATATGAAGATTCAGTTCGTACTGCGCAGTAAACACACACTGTCTTGGTTATAAAAACCAGTCAGTTAATGCTGTATAAGGTAAACATTGCTGTTTGGTCTGAGATCTGGACAAAACACATAAACGCAATGTAAGCACCATGTAAAATTTTTAGATGTTAAACCAGGTGCTATGTGAAGTGCCCACTGGGCTTTAAAAGGTTAAAATATAACAGCTTCATTTGTGAATGGTAAAATACAAACTGAAGAGTGCAGCATGTGTATATACAGGTATAGGCATTGTTACAGGTAAAATATATACATGGGTCAATTATGACATGTTGCTCTGTGTTATTTGTATTTTACCATTTACCAACAACATTGTTATATTTTAACACTATATATGTGACCTTTGTGTGATGTATACTGCCTGAAGATGGCCGTAAAAACGGCCAAACCATGTAGGAGTTACTTCTATGTTTGAATAGTGCAGTAAGCTTGGAATTAACGTTACTTGTATGTGTATATTGCACAGAAGATATATAATGCTACATTTCTTACAGGCATTGCTGTTTATTTTAGGGGTTAAGTAACATCAGTGAAGAAGCTGCAGTTGAACTTTGGAGTGAGCAGCATCCAGAGACTTCCATTCTGTGACTGTGGTCATGATGTGACATGCCAGGAGCTACTTGGATGGTACGTTGTTTGGTAATAAAAGTGGTATAATCACACTGAGTTTATGTACTCAATGAGGAATACATTTACATCGGAGTTTTTCTTATATTGAGATATTCTGTGCATAGACCAAATTGTTTGCAGTGCTTTTAAGTAAATTAGGGATGTGTGGGATTTGAGGTTATCACAGTGGTGTTGCTGAAGATTCAAGTCTCGTGGGATGTGACATTGTGTCATTGGATGGGTAATTGCTGACATTTTGAAGTGTCATCTTCAGGATGTAGTAATCTTCTTTCACTGCTTGATCCTGAAGATGTAGGCATTTTTTGGAGTGTGATGTGGAGAAGTAGTTGGTCTGAACAGTGAGGCGAGGGCCTCATTTACTGTGGACTGAATGTGGTGTATGACGCAAGTGAAACTGTGATGCTAGATGTTCTGTCCAGTGCAGCTGTGTATATATGTTCCTGTACAACAACCGTGTCCTAGATATGTGTTTGAAATAACAGTATTCTTATATTCTCATCACCTAACGTGGAAATTCTTTATTGCAAACTTGCAGTCATGGTTATGTTTTTGTAAGTGGATACACAAGTAATGTTTGCACCTCAGCATGCGCATCATATTAACTCACTAGCATTCGATGTGCATCTGTGCATCTGTGTGTGACAGTGGTAACTGGGGGCACAACAGACATTTTTTATGCAGTGCTGATGTTTGATGGAGTGTAGCTAATTATTTGAGCACTGATCAGAATAGGTGATGACTGTAGGAAGCTGACAAAGACAGGGGAACAAAATTGCTTTGGGTAGAGCAGACAACAAGAAGAAGGGAATTTCAAATAAGACAAAATTGCTTATGTGTCTGGGCATCACACTTGCTAAGAGAACAGGTTTCTGTACACAAAGAGTGTATCACAAGATGGGTTGAAACTTCTTGGATGGTGACGTGACTTACTGTATCATCAGCAGGAAGCTGCTGGCTTGTTTTGTCAGGACACTTCTGGGATTGGTGTGGTGGTGGGAAATTCAAATTTACTGGCTTAGTGCTTTGTCTGGAAGTACCTGTCCACTGCAGAACTTGTCTGCTTCTTGAATACATACAAGGAAACAGTAAAACAGTTGCCCATGTTACTGCCAAAATAACAGGGGAAAGAAATGCCACATGAGCAAGATATATTCTTGAGATATTAATGCAAATCCGTAACATGTACTTTTTTGTTTTGTCCCTGATTACATTTCCAGGTATGTTTTTATGTTTTGGTGGTGCTGTGTGGTGTTGCCTGACAGCATTGTCTGCATATATAAATATGTCATGACTCTCATGAAGGTTGCTAATTATGAAACACCATAGTGCAGCTTCATCAGAAGTCTTGTTAAAGACATGGGACTTTTTTGTGTAAGGTTGCCTACTCAGTGTTGCATACCATCCCGAGTGACTTGGAGCCTGTCACTGTCAAATGCTGCTAAATGTAAGCACTGAAAATTTGAACACTATCTGCCAGATAGTTTCATGTTACAAAGAAACGTGATACCAGGTATTTTGGCTGATAAGCACTGACATTTCTGGGAATGTGCTGTCTCCATCTTGAGACTAGAAGTGCTGAATGTGGAGACAACATGAACCCTGAAATGCCTACCTGCAAAACTGCATTGTCATTGTACTTTGTAGTCTATGCTTTGAGGACCTCAGATCCCTTGTTTTATTTTAATCAACAGTTGGTAAGTGTAGGCAGTTATGCAACCAGCTGGATGTGAATTTTTTATATACTCCCGACCTGAAACAATTTGAGACGAAATGATGTAGGTAGTATGGTATAGATTATAAAACATTTTTTTTGCGTTGGAGTTGAACAGCATTTGTATAAATACAGCAGGATAAATGCCATTCTGCTGCCTATTGCTATTACAGATGTTGTGATATAAGGACAGTGACTTGGTGTGACATGGGCTTAGATCCAATTTGTGAAATGTAATGCACTTAAAAAAAAAGCATGATTTTACATCCCACTTTTTTGTTTGTTATAATTTACTCTTATGGTACCAGAAAAAATGTTCATCATTTATTTTGCTCAAAACTTATGCTTAGCTATATCTTTCTAAAGTAATTGGTGTCCTTCAATTTTTATCCTCATCCCTCTGTGTGAGCATAAATGAGCAGCTCCTGTATCAGTTGCCAGTTATGTGATAGAATTTTGAAATTCTGAAACAAGTTTTCCTTGAAGTTTTTATTTTAATCAGTTACTTTACACATCCTGCAAATTATTGGCAAAAGCAGTAGACAGAAAAAAATTTAAATTGTTAGAAGCTTTCATATATTTGTTACACTGGTGTTCATTCATATCCCTGTTCAGTGGCTGTGTGGTGTCTTATTCTGAGGCTAAAGTGGCCAAGGTATGAAGCTCTCCACTCACCTCCATGTAGTGCCAGGGTTAGGAATGCCTGTTCATGGTGTGGAGCTTAATTAAACACATGAAAATTTTTACCTTTAACCATTGGTGTGGCCACTCACTGAAGCTACATACCATTGAGATGCTCCCATTATAATATTTGTCAACAGTAGAGGGTGTTGAACTCCAAGAGTTTGCTACTAAAGTGTGCTTAAAACAATGGAAATGCCGAAGAACACCAGTTTCTCTTGAGTTGAGACATAACACGATCCGTGTACCTTGGTGATTTGAATAAAGTAATTGTGACCAAAACTATAGGTACTATGGTACAAATGCAGCTAAACACATTTTCTAATGCTTTAAACCTTATTTTGAGTTTTTTTGTACTTACCTGCCTTCGTTACATTTTAAATGCAACATGAAATACGAACAAATCACATTAAACCAACAGACTCACTGAAAGTGATTTTTATGTGTTTGCAGGTTGGGTTGCAGAGAACACTGTGTGGCATGACAGGTGGCCAAAAATTTCTGCTCGTTGATCATCATAAAAGTGCAGCAAATGGTGAGTGTGCTTCAGTCATGTACAGTCTTTAATGCCACATTTACGTGAATGCAAGATGACTCTGATCAAAGACCACCCTCCAAATAAAACACGTCTGCCAAGGGAAAATGTATTTATCCAAATTTGAGATAACGCCATAACTCAATGGAGCAGAGGCCTTTTTGAGAAGCAAACACTTTCTCAGCTAGTCAAGAAATTCCCTGCATTTTGTGGAACCCGGAGGTTCATTACTGCATTCACAAGAGCCTGCCACCTGTCCCTATCCTGAGCCAGCTCAATCCAGTCCATGCCCCATCCCACTTCTTGAAGATCCATTTTAATATTATCCTCCCATCTACGCCTGGGTCTCCCAAGTGGTCGCCTTCCCTCAGGCCTCCCCACCAAAATCCTGTATGCACCTCTCTTTTCCCCCATACATGCTACAGCCCTGCCCATCTCATTCTTCTCGATTTGATTACCCGAATAATATTTGGTGATGCGTACAGGTCATTAAGTTCCTCGTTATGTAGTCTTCTCCACTCCCATGTCACCTTATCCCTCTTAGGCCCAAATATCCTGCTTAGCACCCTATTCTCGAACACCTGCAGTCTTTGTTCGTCCCTCAGTGTGAGAGACCAAGTCTCACACACATACAAAAAACAGGTAAAATTATAGTTTTGTATACCGTAATCTTTGTGTTTTTGGATAGCAACCTGGAAAACAAAAGATTCTGCACCAAATGATAGCAAGCATTCCCTGACTTCAATCTGCTCTTAATTTGCTCATGAATGGAGTTTCGATTCGTTAGGGTTTTTCCCAAATATTTGAATTCTTCCACCCTTTCAAAGGATTTACTATCTGTCTTTATGTTATGATTTTGTCCTGCATTCCGATTTTGAGACATGACCGTGTACTTAGTTTTCTCAGCATTTCCCCCAAAAATAAAATATCTGCTAAGAAAAAATGTTCTGCTATTAATTTCATACACTGAATACACACAGCATGTCAGATTCTGTCTACCTTTATCAGTCAGTGTCACTGTCTCCATCTTCACAGTCAGTGCCTTCATCTTCCTCACACTCACTCCTAACATTCCCATCCTCTTCACAGCCATTCCACAACATATCACAGTCAGTCCCATCCAAGGCATTGGATATTCAGCACTTCTTAAAACCCTTCACAGTAACTTATGGTCACATGCTCGGTCATGCCGTTATGACCCACACTGACTAAATAATACATTTATATTTCTTGGTTTATAAACTTATTTGAACCCATGGAGAAGATCCACAGTTTTCTCCACAGATGGTGTTAGTGGCATTAAGAGTCTTGAATGTGTGTGTTTTGGACTTTTGTGTTGTGTCTGTGGTCTGATCAGTCTGTATCCATGGCTGTTTTTATGGTTTTTAATTTGTGGCTCTGTCCATGGTTTATTTTTGAGTCTTGTTCATTTTTAATAGCCATGTTAGTGTTACTACCCTCGGACTAGAACTGTTCTCAAGTGCCTATCTTAACAAGTTCACTGTTTGTATTGTGCCCAGTAACTGAGAATAGCTCAGTTTAAGGGTTCTACTAGGGTAGGTGCTTCTTTGCCCGAAGATAGAAACAGAGCATGCTTCCTAAACCTTGTGCTTCTTTAAAAAAAATGAGATGATGGACAAAGTACACAAAAAGAAGATTTTGTCAGTTAACTTTAGTTGTGCCCTGTTCCCTCTTTTGGCTACACATGATGACTTGGCGATGAGGCCTTGGTTTGGCTGCACTTGGTTCACTTCAGAGCGATGCGGTTATGTACCTGTGTATCATGTTTTCATTGTCTATGAATAATTCATTTAATATCTGAGTGGGTGATGAATTTTAAAACTCCTTCTACATAGTGTAGCAGACAGTCTGACTTACATGTAGTGTTTTGTGCATTCAAGATTTGTGTTATGTGTCGCTGGCCAGATAGACCATTTTTGCCATTTAAATTCAAGGTTTACTTTATGTGCTCCCAGGTTTAACATTCACAAATTCTACCTTCTGCCCACACAGTGAATTTATGCGTTTGATGTGGATCTCAGAACAAACAGCAATTATTTCCCTATATATTCTTAACTGACTGGTTTTTATAGCTGGGACAGAGTGTGTTTACTGTGCAGTACATGTTAAATCTTCAACTTAATTCAGGTTAATTTTGATCTACATGTTGCTCTTACCAGAAGGACAAACGGGTGAAGCCTGGGAGCTTTCCAAAAAGCAGTGGTCTTTCAGAATTCGGGAAGCATGGGATAGAAAAGTATTTTCATTTTTTTAGTCTTTAAAGCAACGCTGAGGCCAGTAGTTATGTTGCGGTGGGGAGCACTGGTAACTTTAAACCTATATGCCATATCACTGAACAAGATGTTGAGTGTTATGGAACGAGCGCTAGTAACATTGGCTGTACTCCTAACCATATATTATTTGGGTTATCAAAGAAAGGGGAATGAGATGGGCAGGGCATGTGCCACAAATGGGGGAGAGGAGAAATGCATACAGGATTATGGTGGGGCAATGTGAAGGATAAAGGCTACTTGGAAGACATAAGCATAGAGGGAGGATGATATTAAAATATATTTTAAAGAAATGGAATAGAAGGACGTGAATTGGATTAGTCTGAGGACAGGGACAAGTAGCCGGCTGTTGTGAACACGGTAATGAACCTTGGGACTGTATAAAATGCGGGGAATTTCTTGACAAGCTGAAGAGCTGCCGGCTCCTGAGGAAGGCCAATGCCCCATCCAACCCGACTGCGGAGGCTTGTTATCCCTGCAGACCTGCTTCCACATACAAACCATAGCCATAAGATGCAGCTAATTCCTAGAATGCGGTGTTGCAAACCAGGCGCAGGCATTACATTCCTGCTTGGCATGTGCAAGTGGGACACAGGCCCATCTTCTGTCAAAGAATGTGCGTATCACACTGGTATCCTGTATGCCACCCCCACTGTCTGGCGAGAGGGGGTGCGTTGGGGAGTCTGTGGGCAGGTGCTTCTCCCACTCCAGCTTGCAATAAGGGCTGCCAACACTTGCAAATGTACACCAGAACACAACTTCACTGCTGTGCTCCATGCAGGTCCTTCCAGCAGCTGTTTGAGACTGTGTCTCCCTACTCCAAGCAGTTTCTGAAACGCATCTGACCGAGATGAGAAATGGCTACTTTCCAGCAGGAAATGTTGAAGGGAAGAGACATAAGTAGGAGTGTGAGATTAAAGTGGAACTTAAAGGAACAGGGTGGTAGTGTGCGCTGGATTAATCCGGCTCAGGATGGGGGCCAGTGGCTGGCCGTAGGAAACACTGTAATGATGTTTAATTTAATGGTCAGCTTCTCCCTACGCTGCTGTACATGCGTTTGCACACGTGGATATATAGCTCCACTCACGCTTAACTTTGGCACTACATGAAGGTGAATGGTCAGCTTCATGCTTCTACCACTCTACATCCTGGGACAGATCCTCCAGTATGAATAAAACAAGAGCTCGTGTGGAGTGTTTCGTAAGAGGAAACACCTGTTGCTGGTACCAGGAATTGAACCACTGTTCCTTGATCTTTCATCCTGTAGCCTTCTTACTATACTGACTGGGCCATTTGGCTGTTATTTTATATTGAGTGTGTCGGAGAAGATTGGATAGGTGACTTTTCACGTGGTAGCGAGGGTCACTAATATCACACAGTTTATAATTTCATATCTCAGAACAAACTGTTTGAACAGCGTTCACAACCAAAAGCTGCACACACATGTCTATTGGCTTAGATATGGCTTTCCAACCATGTGTGAACATTGCTTAATCCACAAAAGAGTTTTCCAAGACTTTTGACATCGGCTAATTGCAGTAAAGTCTGTCTGTTCAATCCAATTCTGTTATTAACTGATACTGTACACGAAGACCAGTGGAGTATCTAATCATGTGCAGTGTAACTCTCTAAACATTTGTGATGTGGAATGTCGTACAGAATAATTAAGTGCACATTTTTCCTATAAGACCTGCACTTTTCCACATAACTAAGCAGAAATACTTGAACATCCTACAGTTGTTACAATATGTGTACATTTCCTTGCTTCTTTCTTAGATTTTTAGATCTTGACATACACAGTGGGAAAGCCGTGTGACTGAGTCGATCAGCTGGTCACAAAAACTTTAAACCCACTTCTGCAGTCAAACTGATTGACTGACTCAAGGAAGGAAGTTCCAGTTCCTCAGACAAGAATTTCCCGCCCTAATTTTGTGTTCATAAAGCCCGCCATTTTTTATCCTGAACCATATTACTCAAATCCACACTGGTGCATGCACATTCAGTTTGTGAAAGTTTAATTTTAATATTATCCTGCCATCTGCAAACTTGTTTTCTGAGGCGCTTCATTTTTATTTTTCCGACCAAAGTCTTATAACTTTTTCCGCTTCCTCTGCTGAGTTCCACATGCCCCACCCATCCATCCAATTCCCATAATATTTGTGGTTTCACTGATGACAACCTGATGTTCTGTGAGGTGATGAAAACAGGCCTGTACTTTAATAGCGGGTATGCGAATTAAGGTGGGTAGCTCAGTCGGTATAGGGACTAGGCTACGGACAGAACGATGCGGAGTTTGTTTCCCAATAGGTGCAATTGATTTTAATTTTTCTCTCTCCAAGATCAGACCGGCTGTGGTGTGAACCCAGCCTCTTAATCATTCGGTACCGGGAGTTCTTTCTACGGGGGCAGAGCGATTGGGATGTGAAGCTGATCACTCACTCCCATGTAGGGCCGATGTTTAGCATGAATAGAGTTTTACTTCCAGTCCTCCTGTGTATAGGCCTTCATGATGCAACATTACCTGCGTTTACCTTCACAGAAACCGAAACTACCATCATGGCTGCTCAGCAATCAATTTTGAGGTGCAGTATTGTGAAGTCATAAAGGGGCTTTAAAACGTTCCATCTTTTGGACCACGTAAGGAGCGAGGGGCTGTAACAACGCTTCTTGTGCGCGTTAATATAAACTCACGGTCCTGTCTTTGGTCTTGGCATTTCCGTTTGAATTACTAGGTTATGTGATTTAAGAGTTAGGTCAGGTTAGGTCAGGTCGGGTCGGGCCGGGGCGGGTTGGGTTCGGTTTGGTTGGGTTAGGATAGGTAGGGTTAGGTTAGGTTTGGTTAGGTTGGATTGGGTTGGTTTGGGTTGGTTTGGATAGGTTTGGGTTGGGTTGGGCTGGGCTGGGCTGTGCTCGGCTAGGCTAGGCAAGGATAGGGTAGGGTAGGCTAAGCTAGACTAAGCTACGTTAGGGTCGGGTAGGGTAGGCTAGGGTAGGATAGGCTAGGGTATGCTAGGGTAGGCTAGGCTAGGCTAGGCTAGGTTAGGTTAGGATAGGTTAGGTTAGGTTAGGTTAGTTAGGTTAGTTCTGTTAGGTTAGGTTGGTTAGTTAGGTTAGGTTAGGTTATGTTAGGTTAGGTTAGGTTAGGTTAGGTAAGTTAGGTTAGGTTAGGCTAGGTTAGGCTAGGCTAGGCTAGGCTAGGCTAGGCTAGGCTAGGCTGGGTTAGGTTGGGTTAGGCTGGGTTGGGTTGGGTTGGGTTGGGTTGGGTTAGGTTAGGTTAGGTTTGGTTAGGTTTGGTTAGGTTAGGTTAGGTTGGGTTGGGTTAGGTTGGGTTAGGTTAGGTTAGGTTAGGTTGGGTTGGGTTGGGTTGGGTTAGGTTGGGTTGGGTTAGGTTGGGTTAGGTTAGGTTTGGTTAGGTTAGGTTGGGTTGGTTTGGGTTGGTTTGGATAGGTTTGGGTTGGGTTGGGCTGGGCTGGGCTGTGCTCGGCTAGGCTAGGCAAGGATAGGGTAGGGTAGGCTAAGCTAGACNGGCTAGGCTAGGCTAGGCTAGGCTAGGCTAGGCTAGGTTAGGCTAGGTTAGGTTAGGTTAGGTTAGGTTGGGTTAGGTTGGGTTGGGTTGGGTTGGGTTGGGTTAGGTTGGGTTGGGTTAGGTTGGGTTAGGTTGGTTTGGGTTAGGTTGGGTTAGGTTAGGTTGGGTTAGGTTGGGTTGGGTTAGGTTGGGTTAGGTTAGGTTAGGTTAGGTTAGGTTAGGTCAGGTCAGGTCAGGTCAGGTCAGGTCAGGTCAGGTCGGGTCAGGTCGG
>BLKM01009380.1:1467285-1497283 GCA_013340265.1 Coptotermes formosanus | reverse complement strand
TTCAACCTGGCCTGTCTCAGTATAACAGTCTATAAATATTTAGTGAGCGTACTGGCTCCGTTTCCTCTGCTGGTTGGTATAACACAGTAGCGTGTCGGAGTCTGTATCTGTTCATTTGGCTGAACATATCCTGCTGTATGCACTGAGTCTTGCAAGTAGCTTACAAATTTCCCCATGGCAGGTTCCGATGAGTAGTCTGGCGGTAGATCTGCTACTTTGTGTCTGTAGAGAAATCTTATGTAATGACATTTATTGCGTCACTGTTGGTACAACTGTACCTCTGTTACTCCGTCGCCAGTGCCTTGTTATTTTGAAACACGGTGTGACTCTCGAAGGTGAGGTTGGCAGTTGGGTGAGCCAGGCTCTTTGAGACACATCCTATCCCTTACACCCCTTGAAAATTTTGATAATTTACGTAAGCAGCAGCCACTCATCGATTTCCGAACCAATTTATCCAAATAATTTAACATAATTATTCAATATACCTGTCCCAGTAGCCGCGCGGCCTAAGGCTTAGGTCTGCGGACGCTGGTTTTCTGGGATTGCGGGTTCGAATCCTGCTGGGGGACATAGATGTCTGTCTTTTTTGAGCATTGTGTGTTGTCAGGTAGAGATCTCCGCATCGGGCCGATCACTCGTCCAGAGAAGTCCTAGCGAGTGTGGTGTGTCTTAGTGTGATCGTGAAGCTCCAATAATGAGGAGACCCTGGCCCACCAAGGGTTGTGGGGCCATAAAAATTACTTAATAATTCGGTACTTGATCAGCTCTGAAATATTTGTGACTGTAGGGTTTTAGCGCCATCCTAAGTGCCGCGCGTGCTTCCCGTCAGTGCGTAGAGCAACAGGTGTCAATAACACTGCTGTTGAATCTGTGAAGACGGAAGAAACTTTCCTGTGCAAAGTCGAAGTTAAACTGATGGCATGAAGCATGATCCAGTCTGATATTACAAAATAAGCACACTACAAATCCTCTTTTCCCTCAGATATTCATTCCAGCTGAACCGAGAAGAATCTATATTCTTGGCACTAAGCTGTCTCCTTCTGCCTCCATTGCTTTCTTTCAGTCTCCCCGACCTACCCAAATAACGTGTCGCTGCATTGTTTCTTCTGACGCTGCAATCGATGTTAAACTTGATACGAGGCATGACATCGGAAACGTTCGTAATGTGGTAACTCGAAACTCTCCTCACCTGCTATGAGAATTCGTGCAAGTGTGGCTGCACGGAAGAACAGTCTGTATTTAACCGCGGTTAGCAGTACTAAGGGCTGATGGGAAGGATGGGTGAGAGGAGTTGCAACCACTGTTAATACCCATTAGGGTAAAATTAAGCTACTTTTTGCTCCACTAAACACAAAGCATATAGGCACATTCGTCATCCGTAAGAAGTATCACAAACAGATACAATTTCAAATTTTAAATCGCGGATACATAAAATGAAAGCCTTGGTACAAAACCTTCAGCAGGAAACTAATGAAGTGCTACACCTGTAGCGTAGATTTGTGTGGCGCTGAAACTGGAACCGTTCGGAAGGTAGATAAAAAATGCCCTGAAACTGTTGAAGTGTGGTGCTGGAAAAAGATGGGTATCAGTTGGACCAATCGTAAAAAAAATTAAGTATTGCGTGGAGTCAAGCAAGGAAGGAACATACTACAGAAAGCAAAACAAAAGAAGACTACCTGGATTTGTCACATATTGCGTAGGTAGTGCCTTCTAAAACACGTTATAGCATGAAAGATAGAATGGAAGAGACGACGGAGACGAAGACGTAAGCAGCTACTGGATAACCTTAAGGAAGAGAAAAGATACCTGAATTAGAAAGCAGAAACTTCAGTAATTTTAATGTTGGTCATCCCGCTGTGCGCAGCCGTAATATAATAAAGATAAAAACAACCGTAAGCACAATTCAGTTGATTGTGTATACTTACACGTAAAATGCACACACTACATGATTCGGCCTTGCTTAGGCCATCTTCAGTTTTGAATAATAATAGGAACTATTTAATACAAGTATAATTTAAATTCCATCGTGTGATGGATAGAATTTAAATTAAATTATACTTGTCTTAAATGGTTCATATTATTACTATTATTATTCACACCTGAAGATGGCCTGAGCAAGACCGAAACATGTAGTGTATGCATTTTACGTCTAAGTATACACAATAAACTGAAGTTGTGCTTACGGAAGTGGTGTATCTCATTCTGGAATACTCGCTTTCGAAAGAGAATACGTAACGAGTGAATGGATGAATGAATGTTTCAAAAAATAGGGTATAGACAGAACATTTCGGAGTCTTTAAATCCGCAGTTGGTGAGGGGCTGCTGAAAAGCAAGTTACCCTGGTCGAGCGTGACGCTTTTTTTTTGTGATACTTTATTACGTACCGTCTTACCCTAAAGAGGAGAGCTTTGATATTGACGGCTTGGGTAGGATCCTTTATATCTGGTCTGACCTTGAGGAGATGTCATAAAGATTCTATCAAAACCATAATGTCTGCCACTGTATCTACCACCTGACACCTGTTGCCCTATGTTAAGCACTCAGTTTACAGGCAGACTAAAGTGAGATTTATGCACTACTGTAACACGAGTGAAGACAACAGAAAAGAAGATTTCGATCTCGCACGCACAAAACACAACTACATTTAAGATCAAGGAATTTCTAACTGACTTCTATCAGTTACTGGTCATGAAAATCTAAAAATATGTTTTCCGCTGTACCACCACTCCAGAAGTCAAAACTGTTCCTCTTAGTCAGCAACAGTACACAGTTAGCAACAGCAGCTTTATAGAATATTTAATAGCGTAAAGTAAGTTCTGCACGATAATAAAAATGTAATAGTAGTAAATAGAGCTAGGATAAACAAATAAAGGAGGATGAGATGGGCGGTGTGTGTGGCACGCATGGAAGAAAAAACGCATAAATTATCTTGATAGGAACACGTGAAAGAAGGAAGCATCTTGGATTACGTAGCGTAAACAGAAAGATCAAGTTCAATTTGTCTTACAAAAACAGAATGGGAAGGTAGAGACTAGATCTGTATGAATTAGCATATGGCGGATTGTGGGCGTTTTCTGAATATGGCGATGAATACGAGGGTACTTCAAAAAGTTTCCGCACTTTATTTTCTAAAAAATCTTTATTTATGTTACAGACATGAGAACAACGTTACTTTTCAATATAATCTCCCTTCTTCTCGATACATTTAGCCCAGCGATCTGTAAGCTTCTTAATGCCGTTGGAAAAGAAAGTTTGTGGTTGACTGCGAAGCCAGTCATGCACCGCCTCTTTCACCTCATCATCAGCTGCAAACCGACGACCTCTTAGAGCGTTCTTGAGGGGTCCAAACAGATGGAAATCTGAAGGGGCCAGGTCTGGGCTGTAAGCAGTGTGCTCGAGAACTTCCCAATTCAGCTGCCGAATGGTGTTGATGGTGAGGTGTGCCGTATGAGGGCGTGCATTGTCGTGTAACAGCAGAACACCCTGTGTCAACCTTCCTCTCCGTTTTGAGCGGATAGCCGGCCTCGGTTCATTTCTTAACATGTTGCAGAAGTTGACACTTGTTACTGTGACACCTTTCTCCATATAATGTTCAAGGATAGGCCCTTGGGACTCCCAGAACACCGTCAACAAAAGCTTTCCAGCAGAGGGCTGAGACTTGAATTTTTTGGAAGAAGGAGATGACGTGTGCTTCCATTGCATGCTCTGCCGTTTGGTTTCTGGTTCATAATGATGAACCCAGGTTTCATCCCCAGTGATGGTGCGATTCAAGAAATTATCGCCTTCACGACTGTACCGCTCCAAAAGACTGCAGCAGGTGTGCTGGCGGTTGCGCTTATGCTCTTCTGTCAGATGTCTGGGCACCCAACTTGCAGCAACTTTGTGGAAACCAAGAATGTCATGCACTAAAGAATAGGCCGTACCTTGACTGATGCCCAGTTTAACGCGAGTTCTTATATTGTCTCTCTTCTGTCAGTGAGAATAATGGCTCTGGCTTCTTCCAGCTTCTCATCAGTTGTTGATGTTGACGGCCGTCCCGAGCGTTCGGCATCCATTACACTTGTCCGACCATTTTTAAACATTTCTATCCACTCGTATACGCTTCTTCGTGGCAATGCGTTGTCCCCATACTGAGTGCATAAACGTGCGTGAATTTCGGCACCTTTAACACCTTCTGCCCACAGAAATCTTATGACACTTCTCTGCTCTTCTTTGGTGCAAACTGCAAGACGCGCTGACATGTATACCGCTCAATAGCTACTCACACACTGAGGATGGGGACCAGCCATAGTCAAGGTCAGGCAATCAGGATATGGTGTACAATGCTGCCAACTCTCAGCAGTCTAACACTTACCAATACCCTACAGACAAAAAAGTGCGGAAACTTTTTGAAGTACCTACGTATTTTGGTTCCTTCTAATGCGAGGAATTTCTCGACAAGGTGATGCAGTGTTTGCTTCCCAAGGGAAAGTGATCTACAGTGGTGGTGGTGGTGGTGGTGGTGGTGGCGGTGGTGGCGGTGGCGGTGGCGGCGGCGGCGGTGGTGGTGGTGGCGGTGGTGGAGGTGGCGGTGGAGGTGGCGGTGGCGGCGGTGGTGGTGGTGGTGGCGGTGGCGGCGGCGGTGGTGGTGGTGGCGGTGGTGGTGGTGATGGTGGTGGTGGTGGTGGTGGTGGTGGTGGTGGTGGTGGTGGTGGTGGTTGGTGACGATGATGATAATGGTAAAACTGGGTAAAACTTGCGGCTGAATTTTGGTGAAACTAGTGTATTTTAATGTCTGTACAAAACTAACTAATGCCATACAGCAGAGTCCTTGAGAAGCTAACAGGTCCTCAGCTAGTCAACAAATTCCCCGCATTTTGTGGAAACCGAAGATTCATTACTGCATTCACAGCAGCCCGCCACGCGACCCTAACCTAAGTCAGATCATGTTCCCATCCCACTTCTTCAACATTCATTTTAGTATTATCTCCCATCTACGCCTGGGTCTTCCAAGTGGTCTCCTTCCCTCAGGTCTCCCCACCAAAATCCTGTATGCTTCTTTCCTTTCTCCCATGGACGTGACACAAAAATTTGCACATGTAAGCAATAACAGAATGTATCTTGGAAAACATGCACGCGTCGGAAAGCAGAAAGCTGCCAGAGAAACAATAGTAGACTGTACCGAAGTATGGTGAATATTACATGTGTGGATCGAAACAGAATGTGACTCGTTGAATGAATTGAATTCGTACTACAAATGTCACATGATTTGACACGAAAATAGTATAATGATTGGCTTTAGGACTACAAAGACTAGCGAAATCGGCGTCGGTACTGCGGCTGTGAAAGCAGACAACCCGCGCTTGTGGTTCCAAAGTGATTTCGCGGCCTATTTTACACGTGCTGTAAGAAGTCCTTTGGACGCAACAATTTGTGATCGCTGTTTTGCTTGTGATGGGACTGTCTCCTGGCCACCGCCATAACCTGACCTCGCCCTGCCAGACTTCTTACATTGGTGTCATCTCAACAGCCTCATTTATGAGGCACATGTGGAAACAGACGAGGTTCTGGCAGCTAGAAGTCTAGCAGCATGTGAAAATATTCAGAACAGGACAAGGGTCTTTGAGAGGGTGCGCCAGAACATGGCGCGTTCCTGCAATGACTGCAAAGAAGTCGGTGGCCGCCAATTCGAAGATCTCTTGTGAATTAATTGAAAATAATACCACTAAAGATACTACACACAATATACAACCTGTATACGTTTATGAAAACGAAACGGAACATTAAAAATAAGAATGTGGCTCTCTGAAGTCAAGTTTTCCGGTCTGCCTTCATCCAAGCCGCAGTACCGATGCCTAATTCGGTATGACGGAGACGTTTTCGACAACATGTCCCCAGTCTCATACTTCTCCCCCTTTACACCCCTGCAACCCCTCAGAATTTGTGCGTATTATCCAGTTCTCCTTCCAATGTCTTGACAACCCTCGCGGACCAGGGCCTCCACATTACTGAGGCTTCGCGAACACACTCAGACACACAACACGCGGTAGGACTCCTCTGGACGAATGACTACCCTGTCTCAGAAACCTCTACCCGGCAATATACAGTACTCTGAAGAGACATCCATCTTCCGGCGGGATTTGAACCCACAATCCCAGCAAGCGAGCGGCCGCAGACCCCCGCCTTACTTCGGAGCGGCCACTGGGATCGGCATTATCCAGTTATACGCTAAAAATAGCTAATTATGCAGTATCGTACGTCTTATGTACGGCGCCTTGGGTTAACTGTCACACAGATCTCTATGTAAACAAGAAAAAGAGAAACCAAAGCTATGCTGCGTTTTCCTCGTAATCCCCGTGATCCAAACACATAACAGCGTATAGACCCACTGTTACTGACATCATCATAAAGGAAAATTACTTATCAATCTTCTATGCGATTAAGCTGTGATTACATATGAAAGATTTCTGCTGGCCTCTACTGCTGAATTGTTAGAACCGATATCAGAATTTGCCAACGACTCTGTCGGTAATTTTTAGTACTAAATGTACTGTTTGAGATAATGTATTTATAATAATATTTATGATATAAACCCACTGCAAAACTGGTGTGTAGATTCTGTTAACAGTGACTTTTCTGGTTACAGGAACGGCGATCAGGAACAAGACGTGCGGTTAGAAGCTGCTGCAAGTGAGCGTCCTGTCTCCAGCGGCGAGTGTGCTAACGGTAAGTTTGCGTGCATGCAGTAGTACAACGTAATGGCATAATGCCGCGTAGATACCAAAGTGCCCACACTGTACATTGATATATGCATATTGCAGAGCTGGTTCGTAAAACAGTCCTGGATAAACTGTCACGATACGGGTGTAACCCTTAACGAGACAGTTGCTTCTGTAATGTGTTATGTGATAAAGCAGGTGTTGCAACGACGTGTGCAAACACGTAACGTAGTATGTAAAACTTACCACTGGTAGCTTTCGGATCTTTACACGATGTATTCTAGACCCTTCTCTGCCTGCCTGCCTGCCTGCCTGCCTGCCTGCCTGCCTGTCTGTCTGTCTGTCTGTCTCTCCGTCCGTTTATCTATGTACCTGTATAATTTTTCTCATTGAACTGCAAATTAAGAATTTCAGGTATTCGAACCAAATGGATTATTTCGTTATGCATTTCCTAGTCACATCGGAGCTGTTAATGAAGTTACGCACTCTGACGTCAGTGGGCCTTTTGTGATTGTGCAAGTCGTGTTCACTCACACTTTTAGCTAGCAGGGAACAAATTGTACAAATTGTGTGTAGTACCAATGTTAAAAACACGTATTTTTTTTCAAAAACTTTCCACTTGCTTCACTGATTTATAAAAAAATCAACATATATAGAATGGGAGAAGCAATGGATTTAAACAAAATACTGTTCACTCTCTCACGGCCTGCTACCCATGTACGTAAACTGTGGCTGTACATATCGTAGTGACGGGTAAGTCCTTCTATAATTCCTCTCTTCGTGTGACCTCACAACGTATTTAACAATTCAAACGGGATTAATCAAGCATAGATCAATGAGTATCAAACACTGTGACTGCCTGCTGATATCTTTGGCCTAGGCCTGATTACTCGGCCTGAGATTCGCACCTGTCTGACTCTTCCTTATGTATCGTAGTTATCAACTAACGGAGCAAGATTTTAGGAAAAACTTATTTTACATAAAATGTGTTTTAATTCTCTTTACAACTTTTATCTAAAATTTTTTATTCCAAAAAGAATTTAGTGTGATACCATAAATGAATACGAGCTTTCATATAAGGCATCTTTCTCTTTCGTCGGATTTGTACCAAATATGAATTCTTTCGACAGATTTATTAAGAATGCCCAATATGATATTTAACTAAAATCCATACTGTGGGTGCCGAATCGTTCCATGTGGAAAGATGGACAGACGCACAGACAGACAGACAGACATGACGAATCTAATAACCGCTTTTAGAAATTTTACGAACGCGCATAAAGTGTTAATTACATACGGTATACACAAAGATCTGTTCGACCCCTGGAAACCGATCCACACAATGCCTGTAAACATACAGGGCTACTTACAGCCTTTTTGTTAGCGAGGTATGGTAGGGGAATTGCCTGAACTGCTGGATGATGTAATATTGGCTGCGCGAGAACCTGTGTGATTTTTGCGTGACGGGGCTTCTGATGGTTTTACCCGCAACGTGAAGCAGTTTGTGGACTGTCACTAACCACATCGAATGATAGGACGAAATGCAGCGGTTTTGTGGCCGCCGCGATCACCTGATCTCCCTCCTGCCTACTAATACATGTGGTGCCCTCTGAAATGCATGGTTTACTGGAAAACGGTCAATACGTGCGACGAGCGTTACCGTTTGGTTGAAGCGGATGCGACAGCAATATGGCACATGCCTGGATTTTTCAGTGTGCTGGGAATTCGTGGCGTCACAGGGCTGAATTCTGTCTTCAAACAAATGATGCCGTTCAGCAAGAGTTTCAAATATTCTGTCAGCATTAGTTAGCTAGTTAAATGAGCAGAGTCTTTCTTGAGAAGCTTATAGTTCCTCAACTATTCGAGAAATTCTCAGAATTTTATGGAAGCCCAAGGTTCATTACAGCATATACAAGAGACAGCCCCTTTTTTCCTTCCTGAACCAGACCAATCCAGTCGACACCCCATTCTATTTTTTGAAGATCCGTTTTAATATTACACTCCCATCTACTTCTAGGTTTTCCAAGTGGTTCCTTTCCCAATGGTTTTCACACCAAAGCCCTGTATGCCTCTCTCTTCTGCCCCATGTGTGCCACATGCCGTCCTTCTCATTGTTCTTAATTTGCTTACCATAATTGCATTTGGTGCGGTTCTGCCAACATTTTGAAGCAGCTATGTTGAAGTGTGAAAAATCGAGTAAAAAATTACCTTATTAAACACTCTGTTTATCTAGTTTTGAGTACCTTATGCCTCTGCTATCGCTAATAAAGCGACCGTGACTCTATGTTTATAGAAACTCTCTCTATTTACGGATTTCAAGTGTAGAACACACTGAGGATCGCAGCCGACCCCAGTGGCCCCGCGGTCTAAGGCGTGGGTCTGCGGCCGAGCGCTTCCTGGGGCCGTGGGTTCGAATCCCACCGGAGGCATGGATTTTGTCTCTTGTACAGTGTGTGTTGTGAGGTACAGGTCTCTGCGACGGGCCCATCCTTCGTCCAGAGGAGTCCTACCGACTGTGGTGTGTGCTTGATTGTGATCAAATGAAATCACAATAACCCCCGACACCTACTGTGAACAAGTAGGTAGAAGAAGGAAGGACTACGAAACGAAACTGGGGATCGCCCTAAACGGTATTGTTTTATTTTAACATCTACAGAGTGTGTAAAATGTTCTACACGCCGTGGAGTTTCTGTGTAAGACAGCTATAAGGCAGAGTTTTTGTAGAAAATTTTTTAAAATTTTGTTTCAATGAGATTTACTTTTTAAAGGGCGAAATTTGAGCTAATAATTGCAACGCATGGCGTAACAAGTTACACAGCTTCCATATTTGCACGTGTTTCCATAGAGACGCCCACACCAACTAGCGACATCCCACACAGCACCTTATGAATGGGTGCATAGGCGCCATGAGAAGCACTGCTATTGAATTTCCACCTCCCTTCCTGCAAGGTCCCTGACGGCCCAGCAGAACATAGCTTTCACTGCCATACACCTCATGTAAACAGAAACATTTCATTCTATCAATGAACAGCCAGCTTCTATTTACCTACAGCAACTGCGCGAATGTTTGTTCCGCTTTGATGCCCCCGACACATGTGCACGGTTTATATCAGTGGTTCCTAAAGCGTGCTCCGCGGATCGTTCTTCTCCCAGGAGATCCGTGGATACATATCTGTAATGGCTACTTTGAAGTTTAATGTTTTGTTGAAAATAATCGCGGAAACCCTTTAATTGACCATATGTTTATTTCGTATGTCCTTTATAACATTTACTTAAAAACCACGGATCGAGCGACAATCAGTAATTAGGGAGAAATTATGTAATGAATTGTTACATATATTGGTACGTCTTCCTAGCTATCTGAAATCTGTTCTGAGATATGAATCTTTAATTTGAGATACCTATCATCCAGACACTCTATTTATATATAAGTGAGAAGTGATATGAGGATCCTTGGTTATTTTTCGAAGTCAAAAGGGATCCGCGAGCAAAAAAGTGGGGGAACGCTGGTTTATTTGAAAATGTTTTATCCATTGGCTTCTCACCTTACTGAAAAAGTGTCTTATGCTGCTACTGTAGCAGGGTAAAAAGCGTTACCTGTGCATGATTTCGTTATTTCCTTTTGAAAAGTCTTCTTTGACGAGAATGTCACGTGCTAATATTGCATAGTGTTGGTGATAAATTCATGCCTATTGAGCGTTGGTGTGACGATGCTAATGGGCAGAAGCCGAAGTATTCGGAGAAAATGGTCACAGTTCGAATCTATCCGTCACAAATCCATCACGGACTCTACTGGAATTGATCCAATTTTTTCGCGGTGAAAGGCAGGTGACTAAAAGACCTGGTTTTAAGAGGCAGGCTTCCTTAAATGCGCAGTGCTTGGCGCGTTATTCCCAGATCGCACAAAAGCACTTGGTGGATCCTGTATGGGCGTGTTTTTTTTTTAATCCACGCGTCTGATTGTCACAAGCTTACTTTTGCGTTATTGCTGATCCGTATCACGTTTCTATTGCCTTCCTGCTGTCATTTTCTTGCCACGCAGACCCGTTGGTATAAAATGGTGGTTTCTCAGCGATGGAGTATAACTTCCTTAAAGATATTTTGGTTGGAAATTGTCATTGATTTAGCGAGAATGCTTCCTGCTCTCTACCAAGTGCTTTAATAAAAGTGAATATGGCATGGAACAAATCACGGACAGTGCTGTGATGGGGTCGAAACCTCGTAAGCTTTTGATGATGGAGAACCTGAACCCCATTTGCCACAAGTGTGGCTTTTGTCTGCCCCCTTTACTAAGTTCACGTTCCTGGAACCGAAATAGGCCTGTTTAGAATTCTTACACACACACTGTAATGAAAATGACGCCTTAACGTATCTGTGATCGAAAACCACCATCCCGCAAGCGAAATCACGCAATAGCGCATCACGCATCCTGCATTAACCTTTAAAGAAGAAGCGTATCTGTTTTATCTAAGGACTCAGCGCGTACCGCGCTGTAAACACTCTCCACTTCGGTTATAAAAACCAATCTCTTAATGTTTTATAAGGCAAAAGTTGCTGTTTATTCTGAGATCCGTACAAAACACATAAACGCAATGTGGGCACCACGTAGAATTTTTTAATGTTAAACCTGGTCGTACGTAAAGTTACCGCTAGGCTTTAAAAGGTTAACGTGTGAGGGTTTCTTGAGCACCAAGGCCCTGTCTCCTGAGTTAGGGCACGGCCAGTTTTGTACCCTAACATTCATAATACAGTGGAATATTTTCCTTGAAATTTTGAGGTTTTCATGACATTGCTTGTGAAGATCACTCCCATGTGAGATGTGACGCTGTGCATTTTGGTAGAAAATTATCAACCTTCTCGACGATTCTCTTGCATCAGCCTTCAGGGTAAAAGCTGATGGCATCTTGTCCTTCTCAAAAGCTTTCTGCCTATCAGACTGCATAATGAATAACACGGAACGTAAAAACACACGTCTTCGCTGCTGTTGAAACCTCGAACCTTATACATTCCTTGAGCCTACTTTCTATATTAAGATTTGAAGTCCTCAGAGTGGGCTTGATGAATGATCAAGTCTTCTGGGATATGACGCTGTGAGGACTGGTAGTTACCGCTATCTCAGAGGTGCTCCCGGCCTCCATATTCAGGGTTCAAGGGTTCAAAGGTCTGTATTCTTGTTGCAGCCTGAAAATTGAAGCAGCAAATTTCTCAGGTATGTCGGTATCTGTATACCGCCATACAGGGCGTGATGTACCAGGAGATTCGAATCACCTTCTTTCCACGTTCTTTTGAAGTTGTCGTGTGTACCCTATTTCGCCTGTACAATATCAGAGCACTTTGATTAGGTAGATAACTAACGTTATGGAGCAAGGTGGTAACAGTATATACCGCCGTCTTTACCATTAAAAATTTAAAATGATGACTACGGGTTTTATATAGTTTTCACCATAAATAGCGTCTGCTTCCCTAAACAGCATTAACAGATTCGTCTTTTGACACAACCGCAGCGTGTTTTATACAAAACAAGAACCGAGTTTTTAAATACTCGCGTTACGTGGATGAACTGAGTGGAATCAATTCAGTTGAGAAAGCATAGTCAAAGTTGCCTCCTCCTCCTCCTCCTCCTCCTCCTCCTCCTCCTCCTCCTTCTTCTTCTTCTTCTTCTTCTTCTTCTTCTTCTTCTTCTTCTTCTTCTTCTTCTTCTTCTTCTTCTTCTTCTTCTTCTTCTTTACCACTACAGTTCTTTAAGTTTGGCGTTGGCGTCCCTCACGACAGATTCCCATTCTTTTCTGTCCAACGCTCTTGTTCTTCATCTCTTCGCACCCATATTCTCAAGTCCATTTCCACATCATCCATTCACATTAACCTTTTAAAGACTAGCGGTAACTTTACATGCCACCAGGTTTAACATTAAAAAATTCTACGTGGTGCCCACATTGCTTTTATGTGTTTTGTACGGATCTCAAAACAAACAGCAACTTTTGCCTTATAAAACATTAAGAGATTGGTTTTTATAACCGAAGTGGAGAGTGTTTACAGCGCGGTACGCACTGAGTCCTTATATAAAACAGACACACTTCGTCTTTAAAGGGTTGATCTAGGTTTTCCTTCTTTCTCCCTCCTAGTCTGCCTTCCAGTAATTTCTTCACTGCACTTGTACCATACATTCTTACAACATGCCCAAGACATTCCGTAATTACGGCTGAAATATCTAGAGACTTAAATGTATTATAAATTTCTCAATTCGTAAAATTATATGCAAACACACCAACATGTGCACATGTGTGATAAAAACCTGTGCACGTGTTGGTGTGTTTGCATATAATTTTAGTGACTACGTGCTCATTATGGACAATATGAAATTTTCGATTCGTTTTTATTCTTCAGTAACAACTTTCATGTGCTGGCCCATATATTTTTCGCAGGATAACTTTGTCAAATAAAGTAAGCAAACAACAACCCTGTTAGCATTTGTTCAAAATTGTAGGTGGGAAAGCTGTTAGCACAAGCACAAACATTGATTTGGTTTGCCATCCCACGTAACTGTAGTTCCCTCTGCCATTAACTATGACCTTATACAGCACCGTGGTCCCAGAGCGTACGCTTGGCACACTTGTGGGTGTCTGCCTTTACTGACAGCTTTGACATAGCCTTTAGCTGTTCTTATTAGCCATAACATTTCTAACGTTATACCAGTTCTCGTTCTTTATCTTTGTTCTTGAACGTGGGCTTGAAAAGCAAACTTCCAAAGCGAAAAAACGCGACAGTGTCGCATTTTGACATTCATTTTTAACATCGTATAAGAACCACCAAATCAGATCTATTTAATGGGGACTGATTTTTTATGAGGATGTGACAAATATTAGCCGGTAAAACGGTGCCAACCTATTGTTGTCATCTTCAGAGTAGAACAGTTACCCCTGAAGGTGGAGGTGGCAGGTTACTCAAAAACACCTGCAACTTTCTACTAAAGTACGTGGCATCTCACTCTAGAATACAACAATATTTACATTTATTGCAATCATATATTTCTGTCACGTATAAGAGGGTTTTCTCTTTTCCCAAATTACAAGACCTGCTCTGGTGTCCACTTAGCGTTCTATCCAATGGGTACCGAAAACCTGTACCTGGGACCAAAGCGGCTGGAACGTGAAGCTGACCACTCTCCATCTTGTGCCGGAGTTAAGAATGAGTGCATTTGTACTCACACTAACCCATAAACCTTCGTGACGCGCACAGAGACAACATTACTGTGTTCATCGCCGACGTAACATCAGTTAACAGTACTTATAGACATAACATAGTGACTGTTTCACTGTGGTGACAGTTTATGTCGTGGTCTTCTGCATTGTATCACAGCTTGGTTTAATTGGCCGTTATCAACGTTTGGGAAGAGCCTGATGTATCTAAATTCACACTTCGTATCCCTCAGTGACGTATGTGATTAGCAACCTTTCTATAGAATCCTGAAGATTGAAGCAGCAGTGTTGTATACGAAATTTTATTCTTCATCTGAGAGACTGGACGGTTTTGTAACTGCCACAATTTAATTTATGTCCTGAAGAAGGAGGCAGAGGTTTCTTCCGAACGTTAGTCTTCTCTATCAGACTGCACCGTATCGCATCACAGAATGCCGTAATTCCCGTAACGGCAATCCTAAGTGATAACTTTTACTTAATACTCTCCTAGCTTTACATTTCAGATTGTTACCGAAATTTATCGAACACGAAGATTCATTACCGCTTTCAGAAAAGCCAATCACTTCTCCCTGTCCTGAGCCAGATCTATCCAGCCCACGCCTGCCCCTCCTATTTCTTGAGAATCCCTTTCAGTAGTATGCCTCATCTATGCCTAGCTCTTGTAAGTTGCCTATTTCTCTCAATTTCTTCTTCTTCTATTTCCGCTCCTTCTTCTTCTATTTCCGCTTCTTCTTCTTCTTCTTCTTCTTCTTCTTCTTCTATTTCTGCTTCTTCTTCTTCTTCCTCACTGGCGCGAAATCCCTCATCCTGCCCTGGCCTGTTCGATAGTTCTCCTCTAGATACCCGTAGAGAAGATCAGAACACACGTTTTGTGTTCAATAATTTTTTTCGAAAATTATGATGATTATGAAATAATTTTGGAAAAATACGGTACAGCCGGAAAGGCCACAGATGACAATATAATACGGCGCATGCGCTTTGCAAGCTGGACAACTGAGGCAAGACTACAGACACACAGTTGTAATATTTAATAATTACTGCTTTTCCACGGCAACAATTGTTACGCGAACGCGCCTCGATGTTACTTTATAAGTGCATTTGCTTGTCTTGGATCAGCCCATGCATTATTTCTTAGTTTATTTGAAATCATTTTTGAACTGCATATTTTATACCGTGATAAATGATGGGATGAAAGATAAAATGGGAAGAATTGGAAGAAAATGGTTTTGACTTCTGTCAGGAAATGTGCCGGCAGTTGCCTGAAGCTGGCGCGCTACGAGAAGTTTTCACGGGGGGGGGGGGGGGGGGGCGGACTCTGAGGCTGTAGGTGTATGTTATATTTGATTTTAATAATGTGTTATAAAGTTATGTCATAAATATAGCTGTAGAGTATCATTGTTTGCAACCGTACATACATTAAAATGTAACTGCATATTCCATGACTCACGCACATAAGTTAAATTACAAAGTCTAATCTTCATGGTTTTTCTTAAGTTCATCTAACACATTCTAAATTATTTTATTTTATTTTTCAAATTTCTAATATACCTATCATCCGATTTCAGCAGGTGATTTAGGCTGAAAAGTAAAATACGTAAAATTTTCGATATTGCCTTGTCTACTGAATCTGTATTTTGTTTTTAAATTTCTACCTGCAGTGGGGTGAGGGGAGGAGCTGCAGCGCTGCAGCCCGACTTTTGGTGCACCCCTCGCTTGACGCAACTAAAAAGTACGACAAAATCAGTCGTTTAAGGATTTAAATCAAGAAGTTCCAAATGCGAACAGAGTTGTTAACCACTCATGGCCGAATTTCATAGGTTTCTGTAGACAAATACAAATCTCTTACCTCAAGATTTTTCCGTCAATAATCTGCCTATCAAATATAATGTTCGGGTATATGTAAAATTTACGTTGAATAATCTCAGAAAATTATAGAGTGGCTTTAACTGAACTGCTGTTTATTTAATGAATATTTGGAAACAAGGAATCTCCTTTGTAACGAAGTAAGAGTATCTGCCGCAGCTTTAGTTCGTTTGTTAGGAAGGGAAAGCGCTGGTTGCAGAAGCAGAGTGCGAATAAACCTACAAACTTTATAATAAACCAAAGAAAGATTGCCGATGACGTCAATTTATCAAAGGAAGAGGGGGGAAGCTGATATACCGTAAAATCACACAGCTACAAACCACGTTAAAAAAACAAAATATCTCAACCGTAAAACTTTGTTAACGGTTTTCATACTGCGTGTCTGAATGTTCGCAAGTTACAAGAGAGGTCAGTAGTATAGAATAGCTACAGGGTTCACCTTTACCCATGATATTTATTTTGCCGGTCAAGAAATTTCCAGTTTTTTTTTCGAAGCTTAATATTTATTACCATGTTCACAACAATTTGCATCCCGTTCCAAGTGACAAACCTTCGGTCCATCACTTCACAATTTGTCTGTCCAAGATCCATTTAAATGGGATGTAGAATACCTTAGGCGGTATTGCGACTATGCTTAAGAGATGGAAGACCGAAGAATCTTTCAAAAAATAATAATCATCAACTAATGCACAAAAGGTATATTATCTTCTTCACTATAAAAACCTCCTACACGTTTCGACTCCGCTGGGTCATCTTCAGGGAGAACAGTTTCGTTACACTAGGGACCGCGGAGAGTTCGCGTTCCCTCTCAACGGAGTGCGAAGTCAGTGGCACATTCTCACTCACCTGTGTAAGTGCAACCCTAGTGTAACGAAAGTGTTCTCCCTGAAGATGACCCAACAGAGTCGAAACATGTAGGAGGTTTTTATAGTGAAGGTAATATATCTTTTGTGCATTAGTTGGTGATTATTATTTTTTGTGTGATATAGTGCACGGATATGGAGCGTATTAAATTCGGAGAATCTTTTTTCGATAACTCGATGGACAAATTTGATATCAGTCTAAATACAATTAAATTCTGCTTTTTTTAATGGAGCGACATGTTTTGGTGTAGGCTAGACCATCTTCAGGAATACAAACAATTTGAAAACATATTGAGGAAGAAGGTACAAGCAGTTTTAATTTTTAAGATTGGTTAAAACCTTAAAATAAATTAGAATATTACGTGTCAACTGGAGGCTTTGCAGCAACTGTTTGCAACATTTTTATAGCGATTAATTACTTCCATGACAACCTTTGATTGTTAATACATAAATACATAAGACTGGTAACCAACAACAATCATATGCAGCGCAACATCCCAGAATATTGAACTTTCAACTAAGTGTACATCGCGGCGGAAGCCTGAAATCTGTCATATTATGGTCATCCCCCGCACTTACGTCGACTTTAGTGGAGACTGATTTTGCCATAAAGGCTATGTTAAAACGGGGAGAGTATTTTCAGACTATCTATTTTAAGAAAAGAGATATATTCATGCTTGTTGCCATAACGTACACAAAATATGAAATGACGAACAAATTACAATTTATAAAAAGGAGTCAGTTCCTCTTGAACTGTAAAAACATTAAGAGACTGGTTTTTATAACAGAAGCGGAGAGTGTTTACAGCGCGGTACGCATTGAGTCCTTATATAAAACAGATACGCTTCGTCTTTAAAGGGTTAAGGCTGCGGTGCGTCCTAGCGTCTGCTGCGGGGCCCTTCTCCACTAAAAAAAACCAGCATTCTCGTAGTTCCCTGTCTAGTTGTCGCTGCTTCTCTCTGTTCGTTCGAGTTAATGTCCTGAAACACCTAGATACCAGTTTCAGCGAGTCCAAACCCCTCAGTCATCAATGATTCCAAGCCCCACATCAATACTGAAAGAGTCATGGTCATTTCCTTAGGCTCAGACTCAGGTTCGTCAGTGTCTTCAAGGCCGGTTTGCTTCCGAATGTCGAAAGGTTTCGACAGTGTGATCCTGAAGACCGGAATTCAGCAACTCGAAAACGTCTCCAGCACTGTAAGCACGAATTTGCGCGCGTACAGTATTTTGTATGGTAACAAAAGACGTTAGTGCGGAACGACGTAATTCGACATGGCGTAAGTTGGGGCATGACGGCATTTCAGTTGTACAGATTTTAAGAAAAATCCCCGCAAAGAACAATAGTAGTTACGGAAATGAAAAATCTTGACTGCTTTATGTTGTTTGCTTAATTTTTTTTTTCGAATTTTTATGTTCAAATTTAAAGTCGTCTGTCTATTTCATTATAAGAAAGTGTGTAGAATTTTACTCTTCTGTACTGCGACGAATAACATAGGTCTCTACATACTGAAGCAATTCTTAATGTACCATTCATGCGTAGGTTTACTAGATGTGAATACCGCAGATCTGATTAGACTGCACGTCCAAGGATGCGCTGTTTATCTTCATATTCGTTTGTTGTTGAAAACTGGAGTTAATAAAACCAGTTTGTTGTTACAGGCTGGTGGATGAAACGTAATCGAGTGGTTCAGTTTCAGAGTGCACCATAGCGTACTCTATGATCCGAGCCCCAGGGAAGCTCGCTTTTTACGTCTTTATCCGCAGATAGAACGTGTCTGCCCGCCCCTGACGTGTGGGCGGGCAGCCTCCTACGCGGCACACTTTGACATTACAGCCCTGCGCCTACGGTGATCGCTTGCCATTCTTTGGTGCCTTAACGGATCGCAGAACCAGATTCGCTGTAGGAGATATTGAAGTAGTGGTTAGCGAAAGGGCAAATTAGAGTCATCGTGACGGAAGAGAACCCTTAGGGAATCCGAGGGTTTAGACGTAGTCAACTCTAACTCCATGAAGCAGAGTCCTTCTTAAGAAGCTGGTGGCCCGTTAGGTAAAGAAGACATTTTTCGCACGTGTGAAGACAACACGGATGTCTGTTGCCACGTTTACGAGGAACTACCTTATTTGAAGCTATTCCGTATCCCCGTACTTTATTTAACCTTTTAAAGCCTAGCGGTAACTTTACGTACCATCAGGTTTAACATTAAAAAATTCGACGTGGTGCCCACATTGCGCTTATGTCTTTTGTACGGATCTCAGAACAAACAGCAACTTTTGCCTTATAAAACATTAAGAGACTGGTTTTTATAACAGAAGTGGAGAGTGTTTACAGCGCGGTACGCACTGAGTCCTTATATAAAATAGATACCCTTCGTCTTTAAAGGGTTAATATCAATTTAGATGTTCCCCTTTTACGCTAGGATTTCCAAATGTTCCCCTTCTTTAAGATATTCCGACGTTATAAAAATAAACGAAGAGGAACTTAGTACAAAATTAAGTGACGTCCGAACAACCATGTTTCGATTCCCTTCAGCAGCACATCTCCTTTCCATAGCGTCGGGCTCACACAGCCTTCTATTCAGTGGGAAGCTGAGGCGTTTTTGCCGGGGGTCAAGCGGCTGGGACATAGATATGATCATTTAGCTCCATCTAGTGTCGGGTCTGAGAATGAGTGGAATTATACCTCCACTCCGCCATGTACCTTCATGGAGTGTACAGGGACACCTTTACGTTATTTTGACACGTGTATACTGGACACACTCTTTATTTCATGCTCCATGCACACTCTTTATTTCGTACGCCATGCGTACGCTTCTCGCAGCTCGTGTTGTGTTCTCACACACTGTTGTTGGGCAGCCGTTGTTAAATTATACATTGGCTGCTTATTGAACGACAATTCCCACATATAAGACTATATAGGGCCCAGTGATAGGATGGTTAGTAAGTAATGAGTTGGAAATGATATGAAAGTCAGCGGTAGTAAAACAGTTTGAGGCGTACGATATTTGACTTTGTGACACCGGTAATTTTATTCCTAACTATTGCTTTTTCCTGGTATATGACGACATGTAGCTTGTTAGATAGTTACCAGCATTTCGCAGAAATGTGTTGTCTTCGCCTTTATGGCACCTTTTGACCTTGAAGGTGAAGGTGGACGTAGCGCCTTCCATCACAAGGTTGTCATGTGTTTATGAAGATACACGGCGTCACATGTTAGAAGAACGCATTTATATGGACGGCTTGCGGGAAAGGACGAAAAATCTTTGTCAAGGTTGGCTGTCTGCGGATCGAGATTTGAACTTGGAATCTCTCGAATACAAAGCAGGGGATACTACCTAGTAGATCGCCCCAGTCGGTAGAAGTTCTGATACTTGAGGAAATCATCAGGCACTTCATCAGAACTGAAATATCTCTAACATTACTCCTCACTGGATGACTCCCGTCTTAAAAAAATGTGAACGAATTTTGTCTTTTGGGTTTTCTGCATTTTATACAAGTTTCGTTTTGATAACTGAGTTCAGAACAGAAGAAAATGTAACGGAGTGTCGTTTGTGTCACTGTGCATTGTCAAACCTGGGTTGATTTTTAATGACTCCTTCTTTTACAGAAAAGCCTGCTGCTGGTAAAGTGGGACGGATTGCAAGCACCAAAGTTTGCGCCACAATACCTCCAAGGTAAGCCAAACGCTTGAAATGTTCCAGCATCTCTGTTTGTGTGTAATGCTGTCTAAGAGAAAGTGTCAGTTTTTTAAATCACTGTTTTATGGCACTTCCTTCGCTTCAAATAACCATCACCCTGCTAATTAGTGTCATCACTGAAGTCCCCGTCGGTGGTTCGTACAAACCAAATGAGCAAACTTGTTTATGTTTTTGAGGAAGACGGGAAAAGGCACTCGTAAAAATACGGTTGCCGATCCCAGCGGCCGCGCGGTGCAAAGCGTAGGTCTGCGGCCGAGCGCGTGCTGGGATCGTGGGTTCGAATCCCACCGGGGGCATGGATGTTTGTCTCTTGTACAGTGTTCGTGTTGTCAGGTAGAGGTGTCTGAGATGCGCCGATCCCTCGTCCAGAGGAGTCATACCGAGTGTGGTGTGTGTCTGAGTGTGATCAAGTGAAAATAAAAAAACCCGTCTACACTTACTGTGAACAAGCAGGTAGAAGGGGGGAAAGAGTACAAATAAACAAAAAAAATATGGCACTGACATTCAATAAACTATGAGAATTAAAAAGGACCAAGGGTAGCTCATTCGGTATAGCGTCTTGGCTACAGACGGGACGTCCAAGGACTAATGATCTGATACCCGGCAAGGGTAGAGTTATATCTTCAACACAATGTCCAGATCGGTACTGGAGTCCACCGCGTCTCCTAGTCACGGGGTAATGGGGGTTGTTTTCCTGCAGGTAATGCGGCTGAGGAGTGAAGCTCTCTACTCACCCACCTAGTATTCTAGGTTAAGGATGGGTGGAGATATACCTCCACTTTACCTTACACTTTCACGGCATACGCAAGGACACCTTTACTTTTATAGGAGTTTAAATCTGTAGATACGCTTGGGGCCGTCACTTTGTCTGCCATTATTGTTATAACACACTGCTCCCAGATAATAGGTCTGGAGTTTTAAGGCGCCATATATTCTTTACCGTTACACAAAGGGGAAAACATAAAGCACGCTCATACAAGGTACTAAAAATTTCGAGCCACTTCACTTCACTTCCTTCCGTGGCATGATAGACGTGTAGGTGACAAATAAGTTCAACCTCGGTGTCTCTGCAGTTAGCTCACTTTCCAGTGCCCAGGTAACCTGTCAGTACGTGCTCACAGAAGTCATTGCTACAATTAGAAGTTTGCATCTTGCTGAAAATTTTTCAATTTATTCCTCGAATTCCGATATGTTTCCAGCATATCGAAAAATGTGGTAGCTGAGGCTGTATCGCTTTGCCTTCGAGACTATCAGATGTGACACCCAGCGACCTTTACTTGTGAAGTTGCGTTAATCGTGCCTTGTATATTTGCACTGATCAGATAGCCGAAATAGGTTATATCTAACAGCAAATTACTACAGCATTACTAGAGATGCCGAGGTGAGTCAAAGACGAAATCAATTTTCGGCTTGACATCTGTCGTTAAGTGGGTCCCTGTCACCACGACATGGCGCGTCCTCAGGTTGCGGATGGAGGAACGGCCTCCAGTTATGGAGAGTAGCTACGAATACATTGAATAAGCAGTCGCGGACAGCCGACAAGGGTTAGTCCTCCAGCTTTGGGGTTGGGCGAAGTGCTAACAACTCCTCATCGTAAAAAATTATTATGTTACGGAACAGCCTACAAAGACTCGGACATGGACCGATTCTTTGGATAGGGACAGGTGGCGGGCTCTTGTGACTGCGGTAATGAACCTCCGGGTTCCATAAAATGTGGGGAGTTTCTTAACTAGCTTAACTAACTGTTAGCTTCTCAAGAAGGCCTCTACTCAATGGAGTTAGTTAGTTAGTTAATCTGTCGTCCAGCAAAACGAAAGCATGTGTAAATTAAGTGACAAAGACTTTGTGTTAGGCCTAACATCCCTCTCAATGTTAACGCTTTTCCAGTGTTTCTAGGCATAATGTTTAAGAAACTATACCTTACTAAAGCCCCATAGCAACCATCTGGACTATCTGTAGTGTGATCAGAAACCTACCATTTTGCCTATCATCTGATGGACAGTTGGTTATTTATCGAACCATTTAATTTGTTGGTGAGCTCGCAGAGTCACACAGACCATAAGCTCGCAACTGCGGCTTGAGGCGACAATGGGCTGAAATTGGAAAAACTGATTTCAGTACGGCCGAATGTACAAAGCGCTGGTGGTGTAGAGAGCTGTAAAGGCCACATGTGTGGAAGAAACTGAGAAAGTAAACGAAATTGCAGTTTACCTCAAAAGTGATATGGGCATCTCTGAGAAACGTGATGTATATAAACAGCATGGAAAATACGTCCTTTGCATGCAGTTGCTTTTAACTTTTGGTGTGAGCACTATGGCTGATACATGGATAGAGTGCAACAAAGAAGAACAGTGAACACATTGTTAACATGTGAGATTCTTTTCAGATGTTTGCCTATTAACATTTAGGGGGCCGCGGTGGCGCAGTTGGTTGAGGCACTGCGCTACAAACCGGCAGGTCGCGGGTTCGATTCCCGATGGTGTCAGTCGATTTTTCATTGACATAATCCTTCCAGTCGCACTATGGCCCTGGGGTCGACTCAGCCTGTAACAGAAATGAGTACCAGGAATATTTCCTGGGGGGTAAACGCGGCCGGTGCGTATGGCTGACAACCTTACCACCTTCATGTGCCGATTGTCTAGAAATCTGGGAGCCTCAACCTCCTGGAACCCTAAGGGCCTGTCCAGGCCTGTAATGGGACTGCTTTACCTTTTTTTACCTTTGCCTATTAACATTTTGCATTGCATGGCTATATATATGTGTATAAAGCGACACTTCCAGGCGCTTTCGCAAAATCTCGAGAAGAAATTATCAGTTTCGTCATGTCTCTCACTGTCCGTCCTTCCACCTCTCTGGTCTGTCTCTCCGCATGGAAAGCCTCGGCTCCCGCTGGACAGATTTTCATAAAATTTGACATTTGTGGATTTTTCGAAAATTAGTCGAGAAATTTCAAGTTTTGTTTAAATCAGACAAAAATACCGGGTGCTTTACATGAAGAGCTATGTAAATTTATGATAGTATGTCGGTGAATTATTTTTAGGATGAGAAATGTTTCAGACAAAACTTGTAGAGAAACACACGTTGTATGTTCAGTACCTTTCCCCCCCCCCCCCCCGAAAATCGTGCCCTTTATAAGATAATGTGGAAAAGCATGGTACAGCCAGACAGATCGCAGACGACAATGTAATACGCCGCATAAAAATGCGATTGACATGACGAATAGCTAAGGCAAGACACAGGCACATTGTCATAATATTTAAGACTTATTCCTGCTAACAGCACTACGAAATATTTTGTAGCTCGACAGCAGTGCAAAGGGGACACACTGCTGCCTTTTCATGACAACCCTGAGGACTTTTATGTTTTTGACAGGTTTTGACAGGCCAATAACGACAAAAAGGAAGCGTATTGTTGCTTTTCCTTACCGACAGTAATTATGCGAACGCGTCACGTTATAACACTGTGCGTACATTATCTGTTTTGTTGAATTATTCTGTAATTCAAAGGACGTTTTTAATTTGATTTTATTCTAGACACACGGACATAATTTGGAGAGGGGAAAATATATAGTAATTGTTCTCAGTACTACTCATAAGGAGATGGATGAACATTGTGAGATAGAAAGCAGTGAGGGTTCAGATGACAATTCCCCCTCCCCCCCCCAAGCGTCTGTGTTTCATCTTCAACAGAACCAACTGACGCAGATTTTGATGAGCCAGAAATAACTATTAAGCATGTAGATGACAAGTGTAATGGGGAAGAAGAGGAGACAAAGGATGATGAGATGATGATGATGATGATGATGATGATGTGGTGTGGGGAAGCAGTGGTTCTCTGTCAGGTCACTTCTGTAACATCAAATGTAAAGCACACCGTGTGACACACCACGAAGGAGCAGAGAAGAGGTTGAGAGGTATACCTATACCCTTTCTTTAAAGTCAGCGTTATCTGGGGGTAGGTGGTCAAAAGGCCAAGGCCAAGGCCCGGTCGCTTTACTTGTGGTACGCTGTGTGAAGTGTGTGGGTGAGTTTGGAAGCCGCTCTGGACTGCTACGGAGAACCTTGCCGCCATCGGCGTTCAGATCCACCGAACCGTTCAGCCCTTGTGGGTCGCTATACCGACTACACTATCCCGGCCACCGGTTCATAACACAAAGTGTAAGGAAACGCTGGTACAGTACATGAAGTGTGCACAAGGAGGAGCAAACAGTCCACTGAAGACTCCGCTGCTTATTCTGGTAGAATACTCCTTGTATGTGACTGTTCCTGAATCGAATTTATGCAACACAGACACACGTGGAACTTTATCTGGCTCTTGATGAATTGAAAGCTTTAATTGAAATTCCCATCAAAATAGGTTTTCTTATATATCCATGTATCAGATATTATTAGAGAAATGATGGCAATTTCAGTGTTTGTTATACTGTTAATGTGATGTCTTAATATTTTCTAAGATAATGGAATCTTTGACTTGAAAGATAATGTGAAAATGCCAGACAAGGGAAGGAAATTATGATAAATGTGGTAACTTAGGCCTCTTTTCATGAGATTCATACAAATTCAGGGCCGTTCCAAAAACAAGACCCCTTTCAGGGCATGGACTTACTAAATTCAAGGGTAAATGCTGAAGAAACATGCAGAGGGGTTTAAAACTGTGGATCATCGAATGGAATGTGATGGGATACTGCCTAGAAATGAAGACGAGATGTTGCCCAAACTCTCTGGCTTCGTATTTGTTTGTTATATTATCTTGTCTCTTCCATTATAACCATTAGTTTACATCTTCCTTATGCTCAAACGGGTTTTCATTTTATTGCGTGCTACAACTATTGCTTTATGTGGCGTATTGAAACGTTGGTTACTTTGATAGCTAATATTCTCTGTTGCATTTACTGACTACCTTACACTGAAGATACCCTTCTTCTGGGATATGGCGTCATTTCGATTGGAAAATAATTAGCGACGTTAAGGGGAAGCTTGCTGCCTCCACTTTCTGGCGCGGGCTTACCTGAATGTGTAGGCAGAGGCATCCGCTGATACGTCGGTCTTTATTCGCCGGTCGTTTCGGACGGGACTTGTCTCTATTTTTGAGGTCTGGGACCCTCTAAGACCTAATGTTAAGACAAAAACCTCCTCCGAAGCATTGGTAACAGTTTACCAGGCGAGAAGGCGTCACATTCCAAAACACGGCAGCCTTCATCAGCGTATTTGTGATTACCTTCAATGCCACGTACATTATACTGCTTTGTAAGTTGTTCTGGTTTTAGTAGCTTTCGCACACTTGCGAATAGCGACTGTTAGGTTCGTCATATCTGTATGTTTCTCCGTCCGCATGGAACAACTCTGTTCCCACTGAACGGATTTTCATGGAATTTAATATTTCAGTATTTTTCGAAAACCTGTCGGGAAAATTCAATTTTCGTTAGAACCCGAGAAAAACAACGGGCATTTTAAATGAAGACCTATGTACATTTATGGCACTATCTGGCACAGTTCTTCTTAGAATGAGAAATGTTTCAGACAAAATTTGTAGAGGAAATAAAAACACGCATTTTATGTTCAATAACTTTCTCCTCAAAATTGTGTCGTTTATGAAGTAATGTGGAAAAATATGGCACAGCCAGACAGGCCGCAGGTGGCAATATAACACGGTGCATGCGCTTTGCATGCTGGGTAACTAAGGCTGCAGACACACACACTCAGAATATGTATTGCTTTTCCACAGCAACAATTTTCAAGCGAAAGCACCTCAATGTCACGTTTACACTATATTGTCTCTCTTGCTGTTGAATAAGTTTTGTTTAGGGCGTAGCTATGTAAGTTTATAAACAGTTTTGCCTTCAGTTGCGTGTTTATATTACGGTCAGTTGTTTGCGCTGATCGCTTATAATTCAGCGTGAACTATTTTCTCTAATGCGTAACGTGTAAACACGTTTGTAAACATGCAATGAATTAACCAGTTTTTTTGTCCATAAGTGTTTGTGGCAAGTGTTGCCGTATGTGTCCATATTTAGCTCTAGTGCTAACGTTTCAGACTTGAATTCTGAACGTGCTTCTTTCGAATCTCGGCCCGTACACCGACTATCTTCGCAGTAAGAAAAAAAACTTTATCGCTGATACAAGACACGTAAATGTCCCTAAAACTCTGAAGAGTGGTAAATCCTGGATTAGGAGGGGTGTCAACGGGCTCATCTTCATCAAGGATCAGTTACTCTTCATTTTGCACGAGATCTTGAGTTATTGAGCAAGAGGACCCAAAAATTCAATGACGTCGGTGGGTGAAATTTCGAGATCCGGTCAATTTGGCAACACTAGTACGGAGTCAGTGACTTCTAATACAGGATAGCGATGGTGGTGTGTGGGGGGGGGGGGGGGGGTCGTAGGTCGAGCAGCCGTAATTTGGGAGACGGCTGTAGTGACACAGACCTCATTCGAAATTTGGAGTAGGCATACACATTGCCTTTCTTTCGTTCTCTGCTATAGTAAATTGGGTCAAGATGCCCTACTTTTTATTCTGACAGTTTTTACAATTATGTATAGCAACAGAAGTTATATCTGGGTGTGTGAGAGGTACAATAGGGTCTCTCCTACAAAACGGTTAGTGTCTTTGTACCATAATTTTAATTCGTTTACTGACAGCAATAAAAATTACAAAGGTATGTAAACGTGGCATCTTTGGCATACGCGTGGTGAACGATGCCCCACACGTAATGCAATACAAAATAATACATTTGAAATAAACAAAATTGTAATAAAATAAACTAAAGCATGTTCTGTGTCACTGTGAGACTCCTTCTTACTTCTTGGTAGATTTCTTACGTTTTCTAAGATTCTTAGAACCTTCACGATCGATGCAGGTTTTGGAGAATATTGCGCAGTTTGCAATAGCCGTTTTCACCGAATGAGCACTTCATCCAGTCGCATTCCTGTTTTGTTACACAGTAGTATTCCTTACATTATTTACAGCAGTCACTGTCATGTTTTTTATCAGAATTTCTCGTGTTTGGTTTGTGAACGACTTTCTTGAAACTATTCTTCCTAAATTTGTCTTTTAGTTTCTTCTCCTGGATGACTGGCGACCTACTGTGAACTCTACATGGAGACTTCTCCTTACCCTTGATGGTCCTACATTTGATAATTTTGGTTGGCGTTTTTACTTGAGAAACCCGGCTGGGTGTTGAGGAATGGACGGATGCAGGAGTGAAGGCGTGCTATTTTAATATGTTTTTAACATGTAATAGGGGTAAATAAAATATATTATAGTAAGTAGGCGACAATTTTGTAGTCTTTCATTAACATATCAATGAAAATACAGTATAAAATTCGATTTATAAACATAGGTCAACTACGCGAGTTTAAATATCAGTGGGGCATTTTTAGCCATCTTTCAGTCGGGCGACTCTACCCAAACGTGGAGCAAGATGACCCGGCTGATCACGTGACTATCGCTTAGCTTGCGGAAGTTTGTAACGGTATAAAACAGTACAGAAAAGTCCACTCTTCCTTCACGCAAACTGGTGGTAAAATTATTATACGCATAAACAAACAGAAAATTATTAAAGCATAGCCCCCTGAAATATAGTGGGTTAAAAATCACGTTACTTACTTCACAATACAATGTCAGGGCGTTGAGAACAACACAGCAACTCTGACTTGCACATACCCAGACTGATCACTGGAAGACCTTCTAAGTGCATAATATGTGCAGCTTCCTAGGGCTAAGGTTTCGAAGTAAATCATAGATGGGCCTCTTTGGCCAGTGGGGAATCTTTACCCATTTTACTAAACACCTTTAAGCTTCTTCAGACTCTGTCTTCGGAAATACTAACGGCGTGGAGAGCAGCAGAATCTTATTATGCTGTCGGATGACGCAGAGAATTTCACTGACTTAATCCTTCCGGCCTCACTATGGCCCTATGGTCGTCTCAGCCTCTAAGAGAAATGAGTACCAGGAATATCTCCTGTGGGGTTAAGGTGGCCGGTGCGTAGGGCTGACAACCATGTGCCGATTTTCTTGAAGTTCTGGGAGCCTCAACCTCCTGGAGCCCTAAGGGCCTGTGCAGTTCTGTACAGGGATTACTTTACGTTCTTATGATGAAAAGAATGCCGTAGACTGTGTTGTGTGACACTATCACAAAACTATGTGTTAATTTTCTTCAAATTTCTGAAACAGTGAATGCGTTTGTTTGGAGGGGCGGTTCGGCCGTTTTTCATATATATATATATATATTTTTTTATATCACAAATGTAGCTAGCCGTTTTATTTGATTTTTGTTTTCAGAAGTTCTAAGGACAATTTTAGTTCATTAAAGAGTAAATATTGCACTTGCAATCGGTGAATTGCAGGTGTGGGCGGTTCTGATGAACTCTGTGTTTCCATACAGAGCTGAAGCCTGGCATGATTGACATAACTCACGTTTGTGATTCTGATAGCAGTGAAAATTTACATTTTAGTCATTTGGGTTATGACGCCGTGTAGTCTGGCAAATGACTATCGACTTTTCGAAGGAACTTTATGCTACCTTCATCAAGATTCTAGTACAGCATCGCAGTCTAGATAGGTTGTTGTTCTGCTCGCAGATGTAAGGTGGCTTCTGATATCCGTGATACAAACGCTGAATCCGTATCGCAGAGGATAAGGTACAGCACGTCTGTCCGCTGTGACGGAGGGGAGGCGGGATGCTGAATGAAAATACTGCGATATGAAAGAATTCTGTAGCTTTTACGAGTCTGCACATGCTGAATGCAGGGAAATGATTTAATTTATTAAAGTGTACGTGGGCGCAAAGCAGTCATGTTTAATTCCTAATCTGGCCATTCTGTCACGTACAATTTCTAACGCTGTACTAACACCGATGCACACGTTTGTGTGCTGACGGACGGCACAGTGCCCCTAATATAAACCACGTACTTTACAACAAATGTGCTACTTATCAGTTACGTAACTGAATGTTTGTCTCATCTTATCTCTGCATTTTCTTCACACAATAATCGTTTGAACACAGTGCTGTAAATACAAGTGGGGGAATGTAAAAGGACACTCTGGTCCAAAACAGTGTTGGTGTTGGTGTTGGTGCTCATAACGATGATGGATATGAAGACACTTTGTAGCAGTAGTAGTGGGGACGGCGGTGTTGGTGGTGGCGCTGGTGGTGGTGGCGGCGGCGGCGGTGACAGTGGTGGTGGTGGTGGCGGTGGTGTTGGTGGTGCTGGTGGTCGTGGCGCTGGTGGTGGTGGCGGCGGCGGCGGTGGCAGTCGTGGTGATGGCGGTGGCGGCGGCAGCGGTGATAGTGGTGGTGGTGGTGGTGGCGGCGGCGGCGGTGGTGACAGTGGTGGTGGTGGTGGCGGTGGTGTTGGTGATGCTGGTGGTCGTGGCGCTGGTGGTGGTGGCGGCGGCGGCGGCGGTGGCAGTGGTGGTGGTGGCGGTGGTGGCGGCAGCGGTGATAGTGGTGGCGGTGGTGGTGGTGGTGGTGCTGCTGCTGCTGGTGGTGCTGGTGGTCGTGGCGGTGGTGGTGGTGGCAGCGGTGGTGATGGTGGTGGTGGTGGCGGCGGCGGCGGTGGTGGCAGTGGTGGTGGTGGCGGTGGTGGTGGTGGTGGCGGTGGTGGTTGTAGCGGTGGTGGTGGTGGTGGTGGTGGTGGTGGTGTTGGTGGTGCTGGTGGTCGTGGCGCTGGTGGTGGTGGCGG
>BLKM01009380.1:1412944-1467194 GCA_013340265.1 Coptotermes formosanus | reverse complement strand
GGTGGTGGTGGTGGTGTTGGTGGTGCTGGTGGTCGTGGCGCTGGTGGTGGTGGCGGCGGCAGCGGTGATAGTGGTGGTGGTGGTGGTGGTGGTGGTGGTGGTGGTGCTGGTGGTGCTGGTGGTCGTGGCGGTGGTGGTGGTGGTGGTGGTGGTGGTGGCGGCGGTGGTCGTGGTGGTGGTGGCGGCGGCGACGGTGGTGCTGGTGGTGGCGGCGGCGGCGGCGGCGGCGGCGGTGGTGGTTGTAGTAGTAGCTATAGTAATAGCAGCAGCAATACTACTGCTACTACTACAACCTCTACTACTACTAGTACTAGTACTATTAGTAGCAGTAGTAGTAGTAATTTGTAAGCAGAGTCGAACTCGGTTACAGCGTCATGAAAGGGACTGAATATTTTGTGTCGTTATAAACGAATGTCTTTCTAACCGAGGAGTATAATGTTATGGTTAACAGTGAGGAATTCACCGATACCACAAAGTATCTGACGCTATAGACGACGTGCCCTGATGAAGGGCACTGCACTAGAAGCTGTAAGGTCGCGGGTTCGATTCCCGATGGGGTCATGAGGATTTTTCATTGACGTAATCCTTCCGGCCACGCTATGGTCCTGGGGTCTACTTAGCCTTTAGCAGAAATGAGTAACAGGGATATCTCCTAGAGGGTAGAGGCAGCCGGTGCGCAGGGATGACAACCTTGCCACGTTCATGTGCCTGTTATTTAGAAATTCTGGGTTCCTCAACCTCCTGGTGTATTCAGGGCCTGTTCAGGCCTGTACAGGGATTATTTTACCTTTGGCTTTTAAGGCGATAATGGATTTTTAGGCCGAAACATGTTGCAGCGGTTGTCAATAAACGAAATATGGTCTCTGTTGGTGTCTTTGCCTGATATACTGAAGCACGCTGTAAAAATGTGTTGTAAATTGGATCTGAGAGGGAGGAAGCAACAGGAGTCTAGAAGAAGTTGCATAACGAAGAACTTCATGATTTGTAGTTGAAGTCGCCAAAGTAATGACAATGATGTGGACGAAGCACGTGACGCATGCGGGGGAAGAGAAATACATACAGCTTTTCAGTGGGGGTGTCTGAAGGGAAGACGTCATTTGGAAGAACTAGGACTAGACGAAATGATGATATTAAAATATATCTTGAAGAAGTAGGATGGGAGGTTGTGGACTGGATTGATTGGACTCAGGGCAGGAACAAGTGGCGGGCTGTTGTGAACTCGGTAAAGAACCTATTGGCTTCCATAAAAAATTTTAACTAGCTGAACTACTGTCTCCTCAAGTACTCTGTTTCATTCAGTGAGTTAATGTATTCGTTTGTTAAATTTCTTCCTCTTTTTCTTGGAACCTTAATTATACGACGCATGCGCAGTTGTGTAACTGAGCGTCACCCGCCGGATCGATGCGCCGTTCGCCGGAAGGGTTGGTCTGGCTGTGGTTCTGCTAGTCACGTGGTTGATGTCGTCTTTTACGTCAGTTGTGGAGAAACTAGTCGATCACAACCTCCTTCCAGCGCCACATATTTTGTCAACGACTCACTGTGTGCTGATTGGCTTCACGTTCTGACGTCATGTATTAAACGTTTACTACGCCATTACGTCATAGTTGAGAGAAAAATATCAGTGTTACGTATCTTACTAAAACCGAAAGTACGCTTTTTTTGGTTGAACGGGCGTTTGATTGATAATTAAGCTCGTGCTGCGTGTTACTGTTGTCACCCACATTTACACCGTGTTTTCCAATATCAAATTGCCTGCATATTTTTTGGGAATTTCTTTTGTGTAATAAATATATGTAGAACATACCACATCTGGCGCCAAGGTTTAGGAACGCGTGAAGCAGCACGTCTGCTCATTTATATTCGTTAAACTTTTAAAGCCTAGCGGTAACTTTACATACGACCAGGTTTAACATTAAAATATTCTACGTGGTGTCCACATTGCCTTTATGTGTTTTGTACGGATCTCAGAACAAACAGCAACTTTTGTCTTATAAAACATTAAGAGACTGGTTTTTATAACCGAAGTGGAGAGTGTTTACAGCGCGGTACGCACTGAATCCTTACATAAAACAGACACGCTTCGTCTTTAAAGGGTTACTGACGTTGTTAAATTAAAGACAGCGACGGCTTTGCTAACAGCCGAACAGACCACTCAACACTACGGTGCGGAGTGTCTTGAAATATTTTTCTTTATTTTCTCTCTTTCCCGAGAAACTCCATCCGTATTCGAAACCAATTTTTATGAGAAAAGGCGACTGGAGCTTGAAGCTGACGACCAGACTCCATCCACCTATACGCCTTCATAGCCTTATGCTAAATCGTTCGTGCAGGGTTAGTTTTATTACTGTTTTTGATGGCTCAACATCCCTTGTGGACCGAGGCCTCCTCCTGGTTGAGCTTTCGAGATCATACTCAGACACACCACGCTCGGCAGGACTCCTCTGAACGAGTGATCAACTCGACACACAGACCAGTACCTGACAACACATAACAATCACAAGAGACAGACATCCATGCCCCCGACAAGATTCGAACCCATAATCCCAGCAAGAGAGCGGCCGCAGACCCACGCCTTAGACTGCGTGGCCACTGGGATCGGCTTCAGTTTTATTTCGCCTTGATCAAATCTTCTGGAAAGAAACGCTCTCTGCCTCCGTCATCGGGGATGATACCCTGGTACTAGAAGCAGGGAGGTTTTCGCGTCGTTAGAGGATGATACCCTGGTACTAGAAGCAGGGAGGTTTTCGCGACGTTAGACGATGATAGCCTGGTACTAGAAGCAGGGAGGTTTTCGCGACGTTAGACGATGATACCCTGGTACTAGAAGCAGGCAGGTTTTCGCGACGTTAGATGATGATACCCTGGTACTAGAAGCAGGGAGGTTTTCGAGACGTTAGACTTTGCTCCGAATTGACATAGGTAGTCGGAGGAATTCCATCGCTCTTACTCACCGTGATGGTTCTGTCAGTTTACTTTCACATGTTTACTTAACCAATGTAAAATACCAGCCGTTGGAACCTATTCTGAGCTAGTTCAATCCATTCCTTACCTACCCAACTCTCTGGAGCAGAATCCTTCTTGTGAAGTTAATAGTTTCTCAGCTAATGAAGTTAATACGTGTACTGTAATTTGTGCTGTTCCGTTTATGTATGTGTTATTGTATTGTGGTGTCTGTACTGGTGTAAGGCTGCTGCCACCTGGTGAAAACCCAATTGCAGTAAGAAGAAATAATAATAATAATAATAATAATAATAATAATAATAACTTGCACTTTACGGCACTCAGACTTTCACTACCGCGCTCACAACAGCCAGCCACTGGCCCCTATTCTAAACCAAATCAATCCAGCCCACACCCTCCCAAACCATTTATTAGCCATACATTTTAATATTATTCTCCGAGCTGTACTTACGTCTCCCCATGATTTCTTTCCTTCAGCTCTTCCGGCCAGTATTGTGTATGTAGTTCTTCCAGGTACTATGCGTGCTACACGCTTCGCTTACCTCATCTTCCACCTCATTTGAGCTTTGTCAAAATGTCTGGTGAGGAATGCAGGATATGCAGCTCCACAAAATACATTTTTCTCGAGCACCCTTTGGTGCCATCCCTTTTGTGTCCAATCGCCAGCTTTTCGCCCTGTTTCCTTAAGGTTTATTTTGATAAGCCGCTTATCCTGTAGGCTAAATGTTAAAGAGTTTAGTACGAGGTATCATCATCATCATCATCATCATCATCATATCATCATCATAATCATAACCATCATCATAATCATAATAATAATCATCATCATCATCATCATCATCATCATCATTAGCTGTGAAGTATTAGGCGTAGTGCCTATTTTTATGCCTCGAAATGAAGCTGGTCCCTCCATATTTCCTTGGGCGTCCTACGCTTCTCTTCCCTTTTGGTCTATATTTAGTATGATGTATAAATTTTATAAATTGATAAGAATTTATTTCATTTTTTGTTTCTGCGGCGCTACACCTAAGTCGGGCGAAGGCCGCCTCACTGTTGAGGTTTCTAGATCGCACACAATTAGACACGCACGCGCGCTGGCGCGCACACACATACACACGCAAGCACACACACAGGCACACTCGGTAGGACTCCCCTGAACGAGTGATCAGCTCGTCACAGATGCCGCTACGTACACAACATACAAAAACACAACAGACGAACCTCCAAGCACACAGCGGGACCTGAACCCGCCATCCCAGCAATCAAGAAGACTTAGACCGCACAGCCATACGCGAATTCACATAGAAAATATTGTTTTAATGCAGTGGTATGAATATGGCGCCTTCTTCTGCGGGTGCGTCGTTGTTATTTCTGCTGTCATACCGTAAAAATAGGCTACTCTTTGCAGACTGGTCCAGTTTAATATCTCCATTTCGTTCTGTAAGACGCATTCATGAACGTAATTCCGTTATTGACGTCTGCATGCTAATGTAATTGCCACTGTTGTACTTCTGAAACTTGATTTCACTTCCCTAACTGCATGCTCCTTAAGGAGGGCGTCTCATGCTAAGTTACGTGATAAACAGCATACTGGACTGGGCTTCCATCATAAGTTTATATTCCTATTCTCACCGTGCAAAAACTGAATTTCAAAGCCGCTGAAGAGAGAAAGTGAATTTTAATTTAATAGAATTTGAGTCATTTTAGAAGATGTTCATTCCGGGTTAAATCTAGTGTACGATTCCGTTCGCGAATGTACTAGAATTTTACATGAGTGAATTTTGAAGCATGCGATTAGAATAAAAGTAATAGATACCCACACCATAGGAAGTTGTGTTGGTGTAGCAAAGGCAGTAAGCTATGTAATTTTAATGTGTTCCATGTCCGTGCACTATATTGTACAAAAAACATTAAACACCAACAAATGCACAAAGGATTTTTTTATCACTTGTAACACACTCCTACATGTTTCGACCCTGCTGGGTCATCTTCAGGGAGAACTTTCTTGCGTGGTTACACTATGGTTGCACTTTATAGTTGAGCTGTTGATTGTGTACTGCGAACTCTCTGTGGTCTCGGCTTGTAGCCCAGACCACAGAGAGTTCGCGCCTCCAAAAGGCCACGCAGTGTTTAATATTTTCAGTAAGCTATGCTTTGTACTCTTTTGTGGATATAAAATAATTGCCATATCCTACGTTCTGTGTACGCTGCGTATGCAAACTAATGTCCAGTGAAGAATAAATTTGTAGATATTCTCCTCCACAGATACTTAATTCTGGCATGTGACGACGTGTACACTGATATGTAGGCACTATTTACGTTTATATATGCTAGCTATCCCATTACAGGCCTGAAGAGGCCATTAGGACTCCAGGAGGTTGAGACTCCCAGAATTTGTAGAGGTGGTAATGTTGTCAGCCCTACGCACCGGCCGCTTTTATTCCACAGGAGATATACCTAGTACTGATTTCTGTTAGAAGCTCGGTCGAACCCAGGACCATAGTGCGGCCTGAAGGAGTAAGTCAATCCCAATGATCCCATTAGGACTCGAACCCACGACCTTGCGGCTTGTAACGCAGTACCTCAACCAACTGCGCCACCGTGTACACTTTTTTATACACGCAGTAACGTTTACTTTGTACATAATTGTGTTATTTAGCAGTTTAGATAGACTGCAAAGAGAGGATATTATAATCAAGTACATGGAAGTGTGAATACTATTTTTAGTTTCTGTTGTAGTAGACAAAGTGCCTGTGAAGTATATTGTCACATATATTTTAGGATAACTTGAGTAATAAAATCTTTTATCTTTTAGAGAGAATTTAAAAGATTTTTGAGTCCAGTTTCGTGAAAAGTTATTAATAATTTTAAGAAGTATTTATTTTTGAAAGAAATTTTTACTTATTAGAATTAAAATAATTAAACTAATGCACGATACATATCCGTAAGTGCGTAGGAACTGCTTTCTAAAACAAGCCATTGAAAGAAAGAGAGAGGGATGGATAGAAGTGACTGGAAGGCGAGGAAGAAGACGTAAGCAGCTACTGGATAGCCTTAAGGAAAGGGAAGGATATTGCAAACTGAAAGAGGAAGCACTAGCTCGTATTCTATGGAGAACTCGCTTTGGAAGACGTTATGGACCTGTCGTAAGACAGATTAGAGAATGAATGAATATCCACAGGATACGGCAGCGAATTCTTTGTTCAAAAGTGTGGCAGCGCAGAAACTGCATGCGCGTGTATGTTTGAAAGCACATGGCATGTACTAGCATGTGTTGCCGTCAGATGGCAGTATGTGTGCGAGGGCCACTGGTGGGAGGCAAGCGAGCAACATATCTTTTTAATCTCAGTGTCATTCAGAGTCGATACTGAACTAAAAGAGAGAGAAAAAAATACTTGTGCGAACTCTTAACAACCTTCAGAATAGTCCCTGAGGTTGTATACGGTTTTTTTTGACAACAATCGGGAAGGCGGGGAACGCAATCGTCAGCGCCTGACGCGCTAGTCTCTTGTATATCGCGCTGAACAGTTCAGAAACAGCATCGCCATGGTTAGCACAAGAAGTGCATGTACACTCCTTTACACACACCCCATCTGACCATAACACGTACAAGTACATGCCACATACTTTCAACCGTGTATACTTCACTTCCCGTGTCGCGATATTTTTGGCCAAAAAATTACCATGACCTACGGAGTGACCCATGTACATAATCTCCAAATTCTAGGCGCCAGAAGGGCGATATGAAGCAAATTCCATACTGAGGACCCACAGTTATGGAGTGACCCGTGAACCTGATTGTTATCTGGCGTTTTCTGCTTGATACAAGTGAACTAATACACACTTTTATACAAGGGAGAAAAGCTGCAGTAATTTTGCTGACAATATTATGCCCAACTGTATAAAACTTGGTCGCCCAGGCGACCAGGTGCCGGGAATTTATGCACCCCTGCATATGACATATGTATAAGCATCTGAATCATTTGTGTTATCGTTTACCCGAATAGGAGCAGGGTTCCCACATGTGGCCTTCAATTTTTTTGGGGGGGAGGGGGGTAACAAAAAGTGTACCGATAAACAAGGCGTTCAATTAACTGCAATTCGGTTAGATCACATTAAATTTCTAACGTTAATTTGAATATAAAAGTTACTTGATAGGTACTGTGTAGCTTCAGTGACAATTATATTTTGAACTTAACTTAGAGTTTTATGTTTTGGGGACCCTTGCGTATTTTTAGTCGCCAGCAACGTAACCTCAGACTATAAGTATCTGGAAACCACCAGACTGCAGTACCGTTGTTACTGAAAACTGTTCGAAATTGTAGTACGTCTGCCTTCTTAAATTAAATAGTGGCCTTATTTCATTATCCGAAACTTTTTTTTGTTTATTCTAAAGCGCCCTTAATTTTCTTTCCCTTCATGCTGCATTTATTCAGGCAAAAGTAAGTGATAATCAAAATTGGCACAACTCCAAAGAAAGTGTAGGGTTTGGAGGGGAAGGAGGCCCGTGTGTAGGGGATGGGATGTGCGTGGGCTGAGATTTGATTGGTGCTCGTGGTAGTGACGTCATAGAGCTAGCCGTTTCATTCACTAGTTGGAGAATGACAGTTAGGCAGGAGATGGAGGCATCGTCGCACAGCATTGCAGTGTTCCTTCGTCAAACCCAGTTTCATATGTACCTGAATTCTTTCATAGAATTTTGGGACATGCGTCGATGACAGTTTTATACGAACTTAATAACAGCTCATTTATATCAGTAGTGATTCTTATTACTTAGTGCATAAAACGAAATATTTTGTTGTGTAAAGACATGTGGTTTTGTTGTCAAATATGGCAATGCAGTTTCAAAACGTGTTTAGGACCATTAGAAATTTGGAAAACCTGGAATGGTTGGAGTCACGTTGTGTATCCATCAAAAGGGAATGCAGCCTCAAAAACTTTCTCAGAATCTCGGTGAGTCAGCATTTTTTAAAATAATATTTTTGTGAGTCATTGTGACGTTTATGGTATGAAGATTTTTTTTAGGAAGTATGGTTTCCGTATATGTAATTAAGTGCAGTAGTGTAAGAGTTTTAGACTGCATGTAGAATAAATAATTTATTTCTGCGCTTAATACTCGGCCATCGAATTTACCTTTACCAAAGGGTGGAGGAAAGCTTCCATCTCATAAGCTACTAGAATTAAGGCGGTGACTAGTAACAATATCCAGCTCCACGGAGCGGACACATTGAGAAGCTGATAGGTCCTCAGCCAGTCAAGATAATCTCTGAGTTTTATGGAACCTCAAAATTTATTACCGTGTTCACAAAACGCTGCCACTTTTCCCTATCCTGAGCCACGTGAATTCAGTACAATGGCTCCTATCCTGCTTGTTTAAGAAACATTTTAATATTATTCATATTTCAGCGACAAAATTCATATACATTTTATGATAATATTAATAAGATTATGATCTATGATTATGTTCTCTTAAGTTTTTCAAATGTTGACGTCCTGCAATATGCTAATATTGGACGCTCTCCTAAAAGTATTTGACACTTGCCCTGCAGCAAATATTTTTGTTTACATGCGAGAAATTGGAACGGCCTCTTCTGCTCTTTTTAACCTCTCTAATGAAAAATAAACAGAAATTAACATACTATGTTAATCCTCCTGAAAGTATGCTGCGAGCGTAACAAATTAATGGTTTTGTTTGACGCTGCGTAACGCATTAAATACATAAAACACAAAGCCAAAAATTGCAAATTTAAGTATACCTCGTGCATTAATATTTTCGTCTCAGTTGAAGGTCCAAATACGTAACACATTAGGACCTTATCTATTGCAATACATATAACTGTGGGAGGATAATACTAAAATTAATCTTGCCGAAATAGTGTTGGAATGTGTGGGCTGGATTTGTTTGGTTCAGGGTAAAGTCCAGTGCAGGGATGCTGTTAATAAGGTAATGAACACGGCATTTCAGAAAGTGAGGGAATTTCTTTTATAGTTGAACAGCTGGCGGATTAAAAGCCAGGACTGTGTTTTTCAGAGTTAATTAATTAATTTATGTAATATATCTTCAGCAACTTTTGAATTCAGTCAGTAGTGGAATCTGTATGATCTGTGTATTTGAAATGCCGAGACAAATGGGAGTAGACGTCATTCAGATATTGACTGCAGTTACGTGCTATTCTTAGCTACGTTCCCTGTGTAATGGGCTGCGCTTTGTGGCTCACGTGTCCAGTAACGAACAATAAACAAGGCGTAGCAAAATGTGTTCGTTTAACCTTTATTCTGCTAATGTGGAATATATGGTGAGCTGCTAATAATGCCAGCACCACTAATGTGTAATATTTGGTGACCTGCATTTGGCAACGCTGAAAGGAGCCTCTTTGTCTCTCTCTCTCTCTCTCTCTGTCTGCACAATGTCTCAACACTGAATCAATCGTGAAAGACGTCCTATGTCATATCTGTGTGCACACACTTACTCGGCTACCAACTAGGCCCTAAGGGCCTAGTTGTCCATAAAACTTTTAAGCATAATTTCCCTTCTTAAGAAAAGAAAGTAGACTCGTTTGATGACCATGCTATCTGTGTGTCTGTGTCCATGTCCCCTTCCAAAGTTTGAAAGAGCTAACCAGTTTTCATCAAATTTGGTATGAGCGTTACGCTATTAGAAAGGACCCCACATGGCACTTGAACTGAAACATCAACATCCATGACGCGTCAAGAAGGCTTCAAGTACCACAGAGAAATTCGCCGAAGGTCTTACTCTAACGATGGGAAAGTTATTTGAGAAAAAGCACCAATATCATTTTTGCGGGGGTTTAAGAGTTGCAGGCGGAAGTGGAAATTGCGGTGCGTTCAGCGGCAACGTATCGTTGTTCTTAGACTGTCTGCTGCTTCTACTTTAACCCTTTAAAGACGAAGCGTATCTGTTTTATATAAGGACTCAGTGCGTACCGCGCTGTAAACACTTCACTTCGGTTATAAAAACCAATCTGTTAATGTTTTATAAGGCAAAAGTTGCTGTTTGTTCTGAGATCCGTACAAAACACATAAACGCAATGTGGGCACCACGTAGAATTTTTTAATGTTAAACCTGGTGGTACGTAAAGTTACCGCTAGGCTTTAAAAGGCTAAGTTTGTTCATGCTTAGGCCGTACTGGATCCAAAACGTAACGACCGTACAAATATAAGATGACTAGGAGGATTGTTCTCTTCGAGGATATGACGTCTTGTAGACCTGCAGACATTTACCGACGTTTCGGAGAAATTCACTTTGTTCATATTCTCGGTAAACGAAGCTACAGGCAGCAGAATCCACTTAGATCTTCGTGAGTTTCTACCAGACTACACAGCGTCACATTTTAAAAGCCTGTAATCTACGTGATATGAATTAAAAATAATCAATTAAAAATTAATAGTAAAATAGTAATAAAAATAAATAAAATAGTAATAATTAAAAATAATAGATTAATCAGAGAAGCGCGAAACAAAGCAGGTGAAAATATGAGAACATGTTTAAATACTGCGATACAAAGCCATTTATCTGTAGAAATGACGGATACAAAAGGATAGGTCTACACACACCAGACTGCTTGGCGTCACATTCCACCACCGTGAAAACCTGGACATGAAACATCACTTCTCTAATCGAATTCGATGCGAGCAGTTCATGTTAACTGAGCAAACCAGGTAGAGGCTACATTCATGCTGTCTGCATTTGTAGTCCTGCAGCATATCATCATCATCATCATCATCATCGTCGTCGTCGTCGTCATCGTCGTCGTCGTCATCATCACCACCGTCATCCTTATTATCGTTATCATTTTTTGATTTTCTGTTAGTGAGAACTTATTATTTAAGTACTGATCCCGTCTCTATTAAATTTATCATGATTCTAACCTTACATTTTCTCTCCGCCTCGCAGTTTTGTAATTGTTGTCTTAAGAATGTGTTTATAAAGAAAGAGAAGGTAAGATCATTGTTCGGTTTATTATCAGTTTTAACATGTATTATTTCATGTGATTCATCAGCAACCGCAATCAGACCGAAACCTTAAAAGAGGGGTGCACAAATATTCCAAATATCTAGGAGTTCCCTCAAATTCTAGGCACTCGAAGAGTGATATGAATGAAGTTCCATGCTGAGGACTAAGACGTATTAGGCGCCACCGTACAAAATTTAGCCCCCACGGCGACCTGCAGCCCGCGACAGTTTTCGCACGATCGTCTTGTTTTTGCACAGTCTATGCGCAGTCACGTAGCGCAATTAGCTGGAGGACTGATAACTCCACACGAATTATCATCCTGCATGGTGTTAGTTGAATAATAATAATTATTATAATTATAATTATAATAATTATTATTATTATTTCGCCTTTGACCTCCAGCTACTGACAGCTTCATTAAACAAACCAGAAACTAAAATACAATAACAAAAATAATAACACGAATAACAATAACTGCAACACATCTTCCCGCATGTAAGGCGGCAGAGGCATGGAATACGCACAAACATTTTGGAGAAAACTCTTTCCATTGGGTTTACTTTGTATAGAATGGTCGAGAAGTAACACCACTCAACAGTAACTCGATGTTTGGAACCATGATCGTTCCGATTATCAGAATAAGAGAAGTTTAAGATTATTCTCCATTAGACCGCGTGCCGTATAATGTACCACGGCACACGGCGTTCACATGCACAGACTATGAGTGCCGCTGCAACACACTACTTTCATGTTTCACGTTGTAACGTGGTAAACAGCGTAACACTTACGTATACTAACCTTTTAAATCCTAGCGGTAACTTTACGTACCATCAGGTTTAACATCCAAAAATTGTACATGGTGCTGACATTTCATTTATCTGTTCTGTGTGGGTCTCAGAAAAGAGAGCAACTTTTGCCTTACACAACGTTAAGAGATTAGTTTCTAAAACCGACATGGAGAGTGTTTACAGCGCGGTACGCACTGAGTCCTTGTATAAAACAGACACGATTCATCTTTAAAGGGTTAATGGTGTTGTCACATCACTTTCGAGTTTCACAGTGTACCATGTTACAAAGCATGGACATACAGATACTGACAGTGTTGCCACTCCACTTTCGATTTTCACTGTATACCACTGCACACGGTTTGCACATGCAGATACTGACAGTGTTGCCACTCCACTTTCGAATTTCATTGTCTACTACGGCACACAGTGTGCACATGCAGATACTGACAGTGTTGCCACTCCACTTTCGAATTTCACTGTCTACTACGGCACACAGTGTGCACATGCAGATACTGACAGTGTTGCCACTCCACTTTCGAATTTCACTGTCTACTACGGCACACAGTGTGCACATGCAGATACTGACAGTGTTGCCACTCACCAGTTTGACGTGTCACGGTACTGTGGCACACAGGATGTACCTACATATCCACACGGTGTACGTGTACATGCTAGGTATGAAATATTGTGTAAATCAATAATTATAAATGTAGCAATTCTGGGGAACTTCGAGGATCTATCCAGCAAATTTAACATAAAACAATCTGTATTGAAATAATTAGCCATTCGTAAAAATGCAATAATAATAATTTATCGGTAGAACTGAGTAGAAATGCATGCGCTAGGCAAGTTGGTTTTAAGGTTTGATCGAAACTCTTTGTTAGATGATATTCTGATCACTATGATTTTGACCATTAGACAGTCATTCATTTGTTTTCAGCTCTGAGAGTGAGTAAAAAAGAGAGTAGTAGAATGTATACGGGTCTTATTTTTCTGTACGCTTTTAGGGGCAGTGGAAGTAGAAGTCAGGCGACAGCAAGGGCTTCGTGCCATGGAATTTGGTCCAGGGACATTCCAAGGGATGTTACCCACGTTGAGGTGCATAGCCCGTAAGTATAATTTGTCTTTTGTCTTTCGGATTCACGACTGAAATTTAAAGATATGTGTACGTTGTAAACTTTTAGTTAAGTTTCGCTTTATAGACAGAGAGTAGACATGAATTAATGGCAAAGAAGGGAAGAGGCACTGACACACGGAAGGAAGCGTAAAACATTTAACGTGTTACCCATCCTATGACTCAGTTAATGACTGGACTACGGACTGAGCAACTGAGGAAGTTGGGTTCAATCCCTGGCAAACTTCTTTATATGGCCCAGACCGGCTGTAGGCCCCACTAAACTCTCTATCAACTGAACACTGGGGCCTTTCACAAGGAACAAAATTTTCATGGCGTCGATCTGATCACTTACCTCCATCAACTGCTAAGGTTTGAGATTGAGTGGAGCGTTACTTCTAGTCCCTCCACACCACATAAAATATACGCCGACGCAATAAGGATGAAAGACAGTGAGAATGGGATTGGTAGACAAAATGAGTGTGTCAGAGCTTTATCAGTGTCACGCGCATCTCGGAACTCGATAAGAGAAAGTCCTTTCCCACATAAAACAAAGAGGTTGCTTGGAAGGTTCCTGCTGTAGTATGCACTGAGCTTAATAAATTTAATTCAGTTTAATTAGATTCTGACAGTTTCCTTGAATTCAGATACGAATACAGGAAATGAGTCTGTGTATTAATCATAGTTTGTACACGACAATCTGCATGGTTGAAGACGGTCTGGAAATGAAACTTATTGTTCAAATCTATTTAGTTCTCTCGTCGATAATTAATGAACGTTTGTTCGAAATAATATTTAAATGTTACTTAAGGTCCGTCTGTGTTGGTACGCTGAAGACATTCATTCTAAAAACTCAATTTTCATTTTTCTGTCATTAAGAAATTTCGGCCGTTCTCTTAGCTGGCAGTAAAATTTTGTATTCTACAGCACTAAGTTTTGAATTTATACCAGTCTATCCGAAAGATACTATAGTGCTTAAGATCACTTTTAATCATAAGAATCTTGGGCTATCCAGGATTTATCTAAATAGGATAATGCTTTGTTTCTAGGTCAATGAAGTGAGCCTTCGAATAGGTAAATACAGAGTTTTTCGGACTTACGTAAGGGTTCCATTCCTAAACATTTATGTAAAGAGAAATCCAAACAAGTCGGAATTGACCTCACCCCCACTTTTGTATCACAAAAGTCGGAAATTACGGCACGCCACTTATTTGTCGCACCTCATCATTTATGTGTTAAGTTTTACAGTGTAAGTGTACGTGTTTAAAATGTTATTTCTATCAGTTTTCCCATATGAAACCCACAAAGTAAAATCCATTTAATAATTGCAGTATTAATAATTAATAATATTTATTTTAATTTATATACAATATTAAAGCATTAATAATTAATAAGAATTTTTAAGTAAGTCGCATATTACGTAATGCGGAAACTGTCTGTACGTTTAAATTACGATTCAGACTTTACATACTATCGCCTAAGACTTTTAGCTAGTTAAACAGATCATTGTACTGTAATATAAAATTGGGTAAAGCGCGTATTCAAAAACTTGTTGTGTATGCACAGTTAAAAAAAAAAGTGATGCTGTTAGCCATTTTTTTGCGTTACGTTGTGTATCGCTCCTTACGAGTGTCGAAACAATCGTACGAAGTGGACTGATGCTCTTCGAACTTAATATTACACACCTTTCCGTCTGAATGCAGTAATTTCTTTGGCAGCCCAAAACGAAAAATTCTGCCCCTATAACCGAGTATCGCGGTCGATTGTACAGAACGTCTGCCTCATATTCAAGATTCTAACAGAAATCAACTATCCTGAGATTTTTCCACGATTTTCTCAGTACGTCCAGGCAAATTCCGGGACAGTACCCCAAATTCCGGGACATTACCCCAAATTCCGGGGCAGTACCCCAAATTCCGGGACAGTACCCCAAATTCCGGGACAGACCCCCAAATTCCGGGACAGTACCCCAAATTACGACGATACTGCTTCCTTCCACGCTCTTTTTAATTCATTATTGACTAATCATTAAAACATCTTTTTCAGTATGTGCCGGGTTTCTTTCCCCCGTGGTAAAGCGGCTGGTGCGTGAATTTAACCAATCATCTACCTCTACTGCTGATATTAAGAACGAGTGGAGTTATACCTCAACTCCCTTTATATTGCTTCATTGTCTGGACGGGGAAGACTGGTCGTTTGAAAGGTGTACAGTCTGACCTGTTAATAGCGCAATTAACCCTTTAAATACGAAATTTGTCTGATTTATACAAGGACTTACTGCGTACCGCGCAGTAAACACTCTCCACCTCGATTGTTCAAAACCAGTCTGTTAATGTTGTGTAAACCAAAAATTGCTGTTTGTTCTGAAATCCATACAAAACACATAAATGCAATGTGAGCAACATTTAAAATTTTCTAGTGTTAAACCTGGTGGTACATAAAGTAACGGCTGGGCTTTAAAAGGTTCAATAAGGCATCAACGAACACATGTAACAGTTGTGACCTTTAACCACTTATTTTTAAATGAGATGAATATATGAAGAAGAACGGCTTACAGGCTCGATTAGGGGTAGTGGGTTATGCGAACCCATGTCAAGTTTGACACACACTGACGCATTTGGCGGGACCTGCATTTACGAGTTCCTGGAACCAATTTATTTTTAAATAATTTAAGAAGACATTATTCTTTATTGTCAAACCGACTTTTCCTGCCTCTCTCTGTGCACACACACGCATGCCAAGATGTGTGTGTGCACACAGAAAAGCAACTACAAGAAACACAGCGTTGCAGTATATTGTCGAGTACTGTGAAATACGAATGATGCACTTCTGAAGCAATGTGGCGACCGAAATGGGTGTGGTTTTTGATACCTTCAAAATCACATGCTGACTATCTGCTTAGCAAAAGTACAGCAGCGGATATCACACCTGATAGAGACGGAGCAATGAAGAATCCTGGCGACAATTACTAGTGAGGAGTTTTTGATAAAAATCTGGCAGCAGGCTGGCTGCACCAATGCGCCGTTCATATGCGGCAACTTCTCCGTCACATATACTTGGCGTGTTGCCTAATGCAAAGGCTACTATGATTTCGCGATGAAGCTTGCTTTATGCTACGTTTCAAAATGCTGCCCCCTCTGGTGTGACGCCAGTCATTCTAGTACAGCGGTTTGAAGGTGTTCCGCGGAATCTTGGGGTTTACACGGCACATTCAGTTTGTAATTAAGTCGGCAAATATAATTTTGAAAATTTTTAATTGCGTTTTTTCCTTCCCATTTTTTTTGTATACAACAGGCGCTGTGTTTGTTCTTATTGTCAGCCGCCAGTCTTAAAATTTTGGTCTTCATAAATGCGCCTGAATGTTTCATTTATTTAAATAAAATTTTCCCTTTCAAACACTCTTGTTTCATTTTTGCACCGAAAAAGTACGCCGTTACTTCGCAGGATTACAGCGAAAATTCAGACTGAGTCACAAATATTTTACTTATATTAAGCGTATGAAGATCATTGGTCCAGTACATGTGCATCGACGTTTCAGAGGGACCTGCTGCCTCCATCGTAATGGTAGACGTCGCTGTGAGGACCTCAAATTTCACATTACAATATGGTGTGTAGGCCAGTACATGAAATTGTGTCGTAATCACGCCAGGAGTCACTTGTAATCACTTTGCAATATCCGAACACAAGAACACTTCTTGGGTATTGAGAAGCTCCTGTGGCAGTGGAAGTAGCATGAAGTGTTGCGGTAGCCACTTATAAATAGCCCATTACCTCGGTAACAGGTTTTCACGTTAGTTCGTGTTAAGATTAAGATCTCCTCAGGTGACGCTACGCAGTTTAGTACATATATAACAAAGTTTCGGAAGAGGCAAAGTATTAAATCACGAATACCTGCATGCTGTTCCTGATGTCTTCTGTTACTTATCAGGAACTACTTGACCGTTCTGAATACAGATTTACTGACGACTTGTATTAATGCTTGACAGCTTATTTGACTACTGCATCATGCAGAACTACGCCTACTTGACATGTTAATCCACTACCTTTATCCTTCCCCATTCTTTCCCGTTCATAATTCGCTAGTGATCTACATTTCGCTGCTATAAATTAGACACTATACACTGCCTTTCAATAAATAATGAATGAATTCCGTTGTGACGAATAAGACATGTCGATTTAAAAATTAGAAAGGTAAATCTGTCCCTAAGCTTAATTAACGACCATACCATGAAGGCCTGTGGGGGAGATAAGGTGTAGGTCGAAGCATTCTAAACCTGTACAGTAGGTGGAGCTGAGTGATATGCTTCATGCCCCGACCGTTTTCTTCTCAGTAAACACTTAGTAGGAGGTTGGTTGTGCGACAGAACTGATCTACACGATTTGAGAAACAGAAAACTCTCTAGACGCTGCCTGGAAGCGAACCACATAGCCTCGTGTTCATATTAATTGAAATATGTGGGCGCGAGAAATCGTGGGAGAATTTGGTAGATTATTTCCATGACTTTTAACTACAATTTGTTTTAGGGACCTCGGGAACCGAAGCGACCAAAGGACGAGGCCATCTTTGCAAGAAATTTGGTCCAGGTATAATACAGGAGTACCTGCGTCCGACAGGCCAATACGAACGTAAGTGCGATCAAACAGTAACGCTTCCGACAGGCCAATAGGAATGTAAGTGCGATCAAAGAGTAACGAGGTTGATAGTGCTGAGCTGATGTCTGGGTTGAAGTTAAAGTGAGCGGGAAGCTTGCCTTCTGTGCGGTTGTGAAGGGAGGGAGGCAGGGAGGGGGGAGGAAGGAAGGAAGAAAGTCTTCATGACGTGATGAAGACGTCTAGCCACCACGATGTTTTGTATGCGAATGTCTGTGAATAAAAGAAAGCAAAGCGAAATGTAACAAGAAAGACAACGTAGGTGTAAGCGTTAACACCGAGGCGCGTTCGCGTAGCCATTGTCGCCGTGGAAAAGCAATAAATATTACATATTCTGAGTGTGTGTCTGTAGCCTTAGTTTTCCAGCATGCAATGTGCATGTGCCTTATTTTATTGTCTTCTGTGGCCTGTCTCTCTCTTCTTCCACATTATCTCATAAAAGGCACGATTTGCGGGAAAAGGTTATTAATCATAAAATGTGTGTCTTGATTTTCCCTACAGACTTCGTCTGAAGTATTTCTCATTCTAAGAAGAATTTAGCGAGATATTGTCATAAACGTACATATGTCTTCATGTAAAGTACCCGTTTTTGTTTTTCACTTTTAATGAAACTTGAATTTTCTTGACAGATTTTGGAAAAATACTGAAATATCAAATTGCATGAAAATCCTTCCAGTGGGAGCCGTGTTGTATCGTGCGGACAGACAGACAAACAGAGAGAGAGACATTTCAAAGCTAATAATCGTTTTTTGAAATTTTGCAAATGCGCCTAAAACTTGTACACTGAGGTACACTGAGGAGAGTCAGTGTAGGTGACAATATTTCGTGCACACCGAATCCAATGTAATGGATCGACACTTTGGTTACATGTTGTCTGTGTATCAAATAACAGTAACAAACACACAGCTACGTATTATAACACTATTTCAGTTCACTAAGGAACGTATACATAAAGAATGTGGCTAGGCGTTTCGGCTACCTGCTACAGCCACCGACGCAAAACAACATACACACTTGCAACATGGGATATCCGGAAAGGCTAGAAAACGGCTATGTGCCTCCTACATCTAAGGCTCTGTAAAGAGATGCTTCTGAGAAGTTCTTGGAAACGAATCCATAGCATGAACTCCTGCAGGACACTAGCGCATTCACCATGTTTGTCTTCCTTCACGTGCAGTGTCAGTTCCCCTTAGCATAGTGCACATGATTCTCACGAAAAACGACCTGCAATGTCGATGTAACTGTTACATTTGAACCGGAAGAAATTCCGGAATCTAAATTTATGTTTCCTGTATCATGCTAGTTCTTTGGCTTTCGCAGCGGCAGATTTGAAGTCTCTGTTCTTATAGGATGTTGTGCAGCTTCACTGAGTGACTGATTCCCCACGTTTCGTTACAACATAGTGTTCTCAAAACGTCGGCCACCAATCATCCACTAACGCAGCGCTACATCCCAGAAGGACGGAGACCTCATATTACTCCCTTAGATTTAACTAGGGAAAGGAATTCCGATACCCATTGAATGTGAGAGAGGTTGGGTCCCAGAGACGATATGTGTTCGTGTCTAGTTGGTTCTGTCGCTGATGTCGATTCAAGTTTAAAATTTTCGGGAAATCTCAAATAACAAACGCAGTAGTCAAATTTAAACACACTAATCAACTCGCTGTGGAGAATTCGCTTGGGAAGAGGCTATGGACCTGTCGTAAGACAGACAACAGAATGAATGAATGAATGAATGAATGAATGAATGAATGAATGAATGAATCAATCAATCAATCAATCAATCAATCAATCAATCAATCAACTATACCAAAGAGAAGCTGTGTGTAAAACCATAATTAACTGGAAATATTATTTATGTTACTAAGGTAATAGCTGTTTTTGGGAATGGGTTAAAAATAGCTTTCCTTGCTAATATCTCAACATAAGAAATAGCAAATCTGGAAACAAGTGGTGGCACCCAAATTAATAAATTAAATTTTACACTTGAAATTGAGGAAGAGAATGTTGAAAAAAAATTAGAATCACATTCTAAACTCCTTCTGCAATGTTTGTCTACTGGTATTTTCCCCAAACTTATTGTCAGTGGGATTTAAATGAGCAAAGTGAGAGACGCAGTGAACAAAACCCAACTAAATTATCAGAGTGTGTTTAGAGCGAGTCAGTGCCGTCGAAAGAGAGGAATAATCTTACTTGTTTGAAGCATCTTAGTTGGTTCAATTAGCGCAGACAAGTAGGTCAAGATGGTGGGAAGTGAATATATGGAATCGATAGGGGTGACTGTGTCAGGTTGGCAGAACGGGTCTCGTCGAAACAGTAAGGCACGTGACAGTTTCGTATTTTCGGTAACATCGTGTTTGTCAGTTGCATGGAGCCCTGCAAATTTCATTATTGGGGTCGCATCTGCTTTATAGGTGTCGAAGCTACTCAGTGTTTTCACTGGGTTCCACTGGGATCTAATATAACTGCCTTCTTAATTTGGGTCGAATTTAGTTAATTAAGTTGGTTCGTGTCCAGTTAGTCTTGTCGCTGAGCCCGCTTCGAATTTCGGTGGGGTCAGATGTAGGTTTTGTGCATCGCTGGAGTCGGGACAAGTTATTTGTGTAAACAGCTTTTAGTGTAGTATCAAAAGTCTACGTGGTGCAGTTGAGTAGTGTCTAGTTACTTACGCGAAACCTTTGTCGAGTCTACGTGGTAATTACTTGTGTGAAACGTTTGTCGATTCTAATTACTTGCGCGAAATTTTTGTCGAGTCTGATTACTTGTGAGAAATTTTTGTCGAGTCTTGATTATTTTGCGAAATTTTTATCGATTCTAATTGCCTGCACTAAATTTTTGTCGAGTCTAGTTACACGTGTGAAATTTTTGTCGAGTCTAAATACTTGCGCGAAACTTTGTCGAGTCTAATTACTTGTGCGAATTTTCTGTCGAGTTTAATTACTTGTGCGAAATTTTTATCGAGTCTGATTATTTGTGTGAAATTTTTGTCGTGTCTAATTATTTGTGCGAAATTTTGCGTCGATTCTCTTTTATTTCATTATTAACGTCTGTTATGTGTGAGAAACAGACTTAAAATATTTATTTAGGACGTGAAAGTGTGCTTTGAAACACAGATATGATCAAAATATAATCTAAATTTAAGTTCTTGCATAGAAAGCACTGTGCCTTCGTCATGAAGACCAGTTGCTTAACATGTTAGGAAAATAATCGCTGCTTATTCTGGGAACCGTACGAAACATATAAATACAACTGTGGGAAGAACGGAGAGATGGTGACGTTAAGCAAGTGGTACACAGATTTACCATTGGGTTTTTGATCGTTTACGGAGTGAAAAAGTGGAACATGTCTTCTTATGCAATGCTTCCAGATTTCTGGAAGACTGTTGCTCTTTGAGAAGTCCCCAGGTTTCCTCGTTTTTTCTCCCGTTAAAAGCAACACGTAGATAAAGATGAGTGTCGATAATTGGTGGATTTATGCTGCCAGAGGAAACCAAAACACTCGGCAGAAGAACCTGTATCAGTGCCAGTTTTTGTACCCCAGATCCCCGTTGGACTGTCCTGCGACGAAGTCGAGACACTGCAGTGACAGGCCGGCGACTAACGGCGTGAGCTCTGGCACGGTCTCTTTAATAAAAGCTGAGTTTAACCTAATTTATATTTACAGATTCAGTTCGTACTGCACAGTAAACACACTCCGGCTCTGTTATAAAAACCAATCATTTAATGCTGTATGGAGAAATAATCGATGTTTGCTTTGAGACTCATACAAAAGACAGAAATCCGTTGTGTGGGCAGAACGTAGAATTTTTGCATGTTTAAATCAGATTGGTGTGCAAAGTAACCACGAAGATTTAAAGTGTTACTGGCCTTGAACCCCCTAACACACAATGTAACGTGTAACCGTCTCCGGCATGTATGTGTGTAAACGTTTATTGTGTTCCCATAAAGCTGGGGACTTGCTTTGAGACTACCCCCATTAGGGAGTCTTATCGGATATAGATTTCATGAAATTAAACGGCAGCATTTATACCGACAAGTAGTGACATTGATGAAACACAAGCCTGAAATCGAGTGGATAGAAAATAGATTATTAAACGCTTTCTTCCATAGCACTCCAGACGATTAATGCCGGTCGGTAATGCAGCTAAATGCGTTATCGTTGCAGCTTGACCCACATTAATCTGCAGCAAAGGACGAAGCTGTCTCTGGTTGAGGCAAGTTCACGGCAATCGCCAGCTTACGTGCGGTTTTTTAGCTGTGACGTCACAGCAGTGCGCACCACTATCGATCCCTGCCGAAAGGACAACCTTGATCTCTGACCGTGATGTTGATTTTCTATCTTTGTCTGTGGAAGGGTCAGACCTGACCTCACCTCTCTTTACCCTAACACACTGTAGTTCTGGGCCTATTCCCATGACCACTGTGGTTCTCTCTCAAACACACAGAAGCTGCTCTGCTTTCGCTACTACAAAATGTGTCATCAACATATTAACTTCCTTTTGTGTCAGACCGCCAAGGGTTTAACACGGTGAATATCAAAGTCATGTCATGTAGACACGGAGTTTATATAGTCAGGCAAGTTCAATAGATTCTATTTACATAGCCACCGGGGTAGCCCAGAACAATAAATAGGCTAACAATCTGGAAGACCAGGGAATCTGAGTTCAATTCCCGGTTGGAGTAAAGACATATTCTCTCTTTTTTTATATTGTTCATACCGTGCGTTTTTGATAATCAAATCGCAATAAGAAGTCCAACAAAACGCACTATATTTTTTCCAATTATTTTATATTACAATACCTTGTTGATCACCGCTACGTGTTTCGATCCCTTATGGGATCATTATCAGGAATTCACATTAATGTGATTCCCTGATGCTGATCCCGTAAGGGATCGAAACATGTAGCAGTGATCTACAAGATATTGTAATATAACATGTGTGGGACAAGTGTAGTGCATTTGGTTGGACTGAATATTGTGATTTGATATATTCTGTTCTCTACAATGTCCAAACCGCCTTTGGGGCTCACAGAGTCTTCTCTATCCACTGGACACGGGGGACCTCAAGATATGAAGTGGCCGGGACTTGAATTCCATCTACTGCCAAAGTTAATAACTTGTACATGTGTAATTCCGCTCCTCCATACATCAATATGGCCTGCTTAATTAAAGAGAGGAAAAAATTGCCATTTACTTTTACCCAATAGGAGAAGATTCATGTAAATGAAATGCGCATTGTGGTGGTGCTTCCCCTGCATGTATATCAAGTGCCTAGCTACGTTACTAAATCAGCACCATTCACTTCTCACACTCATCTTGTCTCCTAAGGCCATCTTAATATTATCTTCATATAGACGATACTTCCCAGTCTTATGAGTAGATATTTCCACCAGATTTCCCAACCAAGACGGAGTATGATTTTCGTCACTCAGTTTCGTCATACCATAACAATGTTACAGTAAGTGACCAACAGTGTTCCTTCTAAGCTGCGCGTCCGCGCAGTAACTGATACTCCCGCGCACACTGAATTGTTGCCGCGCAGGTGGAATTTTCCAATTTGCATTGTAAATGTTCTTATTATGCATATTACAAAACACTTTTTAAAGTGCCGTGCAATCATCAGGTCGTGTAAAATTTTTCTGCTCAGCGCAGTAGCAGGTCCGCGCAGATATAAAAAAAAAATTAGAGGGAAATTTGATGACCAACATAAATAATGAAGCCTGTGTGTCTCAGTATACAACATGCTAAATTTTTTACTTCACTATTGGGCCTTACTTAACAGTTTTCATGTACTTTTTATGGAATATCTCTAATTCAGGCCCATGTTTGTCTAAGTAAGAAAAACACTTTACAAACACGAAAACATCTGGTAAAATTAACCTTTCATAACAAGTGGTAACTGTATATATAACCTGTTGTAACATCAAGGACCTTTGTATTTTGCCACACAGTCAGATGGGCATGACATGTCTAAGGTCAGTCACCGGCCTCTCAACGCGTTGGCCCCGGTCCGATGCAGGGTCAGTGCGTGTGCATTTGTGATTCGTGGTCGACAGCGGGGCACTGGGAAAGGTATATCGAGTACTTCGGTGTTCCCCTGCCAGGATTATTTCGCCGACACCCCACACTCGTCTCCCTCTTAGTACTGCTCTTATTCCGAGGGCAGCCTGGCTATAAGACGGGAACCTTCAAAGAAAACAAAGCTGTTTCTTGTATCGTGTTTACTTTCTCACTGCGAGTCTTCAGAGGGTGACCTGTTTTATGTACTCACATGCTGCTGTTTAGGTTTTGGAAAGGAAACTGAATGTTAACAGCTTCTAAACTATATAGCTCAGTAGGCGTAGTGACTAGGCCGCGGGCTGGACGTCTGAGTAATCACGGTTGGATTATAGCAAAAGTAAGCAATTTATCTCTTCCAAAGCACCCAGACCGCCTTCAGGACATACCCAACTTGCTATTAAATAAGTACCTTAGGCTCTTTCTTGGGGAGCCAGCGGCCATGGCGTGAAGCTAACCACTACCTAAATAAGTGGAGTTATACCTCCATTTTACCACATGCCTTGTTGTCTTGCACAGGAAAAATTACGTTACTTTGGAATTACAATAGTTGAACCGTCAGATTAATTTTCCTTCTTTAGAGAAAATGTCATTCGTGTATTTCTAGGCCGTAACTGTTTCCCAGTGGGACAGTGAGTTACTGGTTCGAATCTCGGCAGGTGTCTGCTAACATTACTGAGGGTTTTGGATTTTCTCAGCCGAAAAGTGCGTAAACATGTTCAACTCTATCAGCAGTTTTCCATAAGTGGCTGCTGAAATAGCCCCACTGAATCACACACAATTTTTGATTGTGATATCTGATAATGCATAGATGTATTTCGTACATGCGTGAAGATATGCGTGCCTACATGTGACGGTGAAATTCGCGCCAGCGTAGTCTACAAAACGATTCTTTGATAAACATCATACCGAAAGTGTCCCGTGATAAAATTTCGAATGATGCATAATTTTCGCGAAAACGCCAATAAACTTTAATGCGATGTGGCAACACGGTATACTTGTTACACCTAATAGCATTTTCTGGAAACGTTACGCATCTTACGTCGGCCGCGATTTTATAGAAGGGAATTTTCATCCGACTCTTAAGAAATCGCTTGCTAGAATCCACAGCCGGGAATTTGTGGGCACGCAGTGAATCTAAACTAATGTAGGAATCCACGACAGCGCAGGGACCTATGTTGCAGTGATTCACAAATTTTTATATCTTATGTCCGACAGATAATCTTGTCAAAAACCCGCAGTTTCGCCACGACGAAAGCAAAGAATTTCTCTTTCCAACAAATGTACTGTTACAATTGTGTACAGTTAGTAACTCATTACTTATTAGTAGAAGTGTCTGTTTGCGAGACCTCATGTTCTACCAGTGGGACACCCCCCATTCGTTGTGAAAGTTTGTGTGATAACGTTGTTTTTCGTTATGAATTGAAACCGGTGATTCTGCAAATGGCGGAATGTTGTTACATTCGGTAGAACACAGGTGAAAGGAGAAGGAAAACATAGATGACGGAACAGCCATCGTTCGAGTCGAGGTATTGTGTCGCCCCGGTAACTATTTATGGAAATTATGGGCATTAGGGGTGGGTAAGCTGCACATACGACTTAGGACAACTTCCTTTCTGGACTCGTCCATCAAATACATCCAAGATTTCGGCAACTGGACTTCTTTCCTCCTCGGGTGAATGGGTGAAAGGACAGTATCTCTTCCAGTTGGACTCAACTTAGTTCCGTATTTCCCGCCTCGTAAGACGCTGCAAGCGACAAGACATACCATATAATTACCAAAACATTTTTGCAGGTTCAGTACAATTTGACCTTCTGGTGTTATGACGCAGTGTGATGTTGGGGGCTTCTTTTCAGGAAACAAAATAGCCAATATATGTATAACGTAACATTGTGGCGCATTCGTGCAGTCAGTATACCTCCCTGGCTACCCTAACAGCCTGATACCATTTCGCTAGAAGAGAGACCGCTTTGTGACCATTTATTGTTGCCGGCAATAATAAAACATACTTTTATCTTCATGTAAATTGCCCGATTTTAACCAAATTTGAATTTTCTCCACAGATTTTCATTGAAGTTCCGAATATCAAATTTCACAGAAATCCGTCCCACAGGAGCCGCGGTTTTACATGCGGCCAGATGTAGGGACGGACATGACGAAGTTAGTAGGTGCTTTTCGCAGCTATGCGAACGTGCCAAAAATGCGTATTATGAAGCAGGAAATACGGGTATGTACCTCCCCACATTTTCACCTGGAGGCAGAAAAAATCCAGTTTCCGAAACGTGTTGTTTTTGGAACAGTAGATGATGAACGGGAGTCGAGTAACCAGCTACATGGGTTATTATTTTATCTGGCAACAGTCGGTTTACTCCTGGTTGCTACGCCGTTGCGCGTGTGGCCTGTCAAACAAGTGGGATATGATAAGAGAACTGACGGGAGATGGTAGCCAATAGTTGTCAGATAAAATAATGACCGTGTATGTAATACTGTCAGATCCCATTAGAATTAACTGAACACGCCTGGCCTGATACAGCAGCTTTCGTAATATAACACTGTTTTATCCTTTAGTTAATTCGCTCACGGATATCACAAATTCCCGTGTAACAATGTCCAAAGCTGTTCTCTTGTTCCCGCGTTACCACACAAGGACACGAACTTCGTGGCTCAGCTGTTAATGTGATGAGATGCGAGACACGTTACTACATTGTCACATACTGGGTCGTGTTACACTCTTCCAGGAGAGGGCAAACTGAGACGTCAGCTGTTATCCCGGCGGCATCATTGTGACGATATTAATCGAATACGTTGCGTAGAGTTGCCTAATATCATTTATTACGACCAAAATATATTAACTAATTTGTGTTGTAGCTTTGTTGGTGTAATGAGTGGGTTACGGTATAATCTTGGTTCGGTCTCCGGAACGGGCAATTTATTTATCTCTTCTCCTAAACGTCTAGACCCGCTCTTACGCCCACCCAGGCTGCTGGTCGATGAATACCGGTGTCTTTTCCCCGGGGGTAAAGGGGATGAGGCATGAAGCTGACCACTTACCTCAGTCTAATGCTTTGAATGAGAATGAGTGGAGCTATGCCTTCACTCCCTCAGATACCTTCATGGCGTGCACAGGGAAGAATCTCTACGTGTTTTGACTTCTCAGCCTTCGTCATTATTGTCTCTTTGTAAGGTTTATGGAAGTCAGCCGACGCTATAAACTTCTGCTTTTCTGTTCATCTTATTTCTTTATGCGTTATGCTTCACGTCATACGTTTTAATGGAAAATAACCGATAAGAAATATTGAATTTATAATGAATGCATGTAATATTGTTGCATCTAGGAGTATTTGTGTTTAATTGAGTTTTTGTTATTATATCATATATATATGTATAAACTTTACAGTGTTTATTCCTTGCATTGTGACAAAGTTGGAAACTTACGTAACACCAACAAACGCATTACGCTGCATTTGTTCGTACTATCTTTTACATAGATCCTACATGTTTCGGCATCTTATCACACCATCTTCAGGGAGCTAAAGAAACATTGATGAAAATTTGGTGTCAGCTCCCTGAAGATGACGCGATGTAATGCCGAAACATGTAGGAGCTCTGTAAAGTATAGTACGAACAAATAAAGAATAGTGCATGTTTTGGTGTTACATAAGTTTGTACTACAGACTTTTATTTCAATTGTTATCCTTGTGGCCCTGTTGTCATAATTCTCTTAATTGTTTATTGTCTTCATTGTGTTCACTAGAAAACATTTTCTGTCAAAAATTCTAAGTGTGTTTATATTCATTTATCCTTACACCTTCTTGATTGATTTTATTTTAAATTCTTCTTAGTCTAACCGGGCTAATTTGGCGATATTTTACGAACTACAGTGTTAACCCTTTAAAGAGGAACATAATCTTTTTCATATACTGAACAAGCCCGTACCGCGCAGTAAACACATTCCATCTCGGTTATAAAAACCAATCATTTAATGATGTATAAAGTACACGTTGCTGTTTGTTCTGAGATCCATGCAAAACACATAAACGCAACGTCACTGCAATGTAGAATTTTTAATGTTCAACCTGGTGCTACGTAAAGTAACCGCTAAGCTTTAATAGGTTGACGAAGGTTCAACGTCTTCCTTCTGCGCATCGTAATTAGCTTCCTGTATTGCTTACTGCACACACATCTGAGCTCTTAGGATGCCTCACAAGCCTGAAGGCCTACACTAACATGCATAAGACTGTTTATGACAATAAATCCTATTAAATAATATGTAATCTTTCAAAACTTCCTGGTTGCTTCTTTGATGCTCAGCATTTGAGTGTTCAGAGCATTTCAGATCATTTATACTGTATACAGTAAAATTAGCGGTGGCCCAGTTGGTTGAAGCACTGCACTACAAGCCAGAAGGTCGCGGGTTCGATTCTCGATTATGTTATTGGAATTTTGCATTGACATAAGCCTTCCGACCTCACTATGGACCTGGGGTCGACTCAGCCTCTAACAGAAATTAATACCAGGAATATTTCCTGGGGGTAAAGACGGTCGGTGCTTAGGGCTGATATCATTACCACCTTTGTGTGCCGATTGTCTTGAAATCTGGGAGCTTCAAACTCCCGGAACCCTCAGGCCCTGTCCAGTCCTATACAGGGATTAGGTTACCTTTTTTACCTTTTTGTATGAGAACTTATTTATCAGGATGCAAAGATCAGAATGCTCCGTAGTGCTACAGCATAATGCATTTCCTATCTTGCCTAACCACTGACCGAAAAAAAAAACTCTGAGTGTTTCTTAGTGTGATATTCTTTTGTTAGAACGTTACAGGATTGAAAGAATAATTCTCTTTCAGTGCCGGTGATAGGTTGCCTGTCTACTGTGGGAGTCTACACTCTGTGCAAGGTGAAGAATTGCCTCGTCAGGGCAGCAAGTTCAGAACCCCTGGCACTGAAGAGGCAGTAACGTCATCACTTGTGGTTGAAGAACTGTCGCCAGCAGAGGTAAAATAGCAGCATGGCATAATATTCAAATGAAAATATTTTTCTGGTTTTAATTTCGTGTGCAGAAAATGAAGTTCTGAGCATGTGTATGAAAAGTATCAGCCCAATAAATTTTGTTACTATTTATAATGAGATCATTCTTTCTGTGCTATGGATGAAAGAGACTTTCATGGTAGGAAAGCTGCTGTGTTATAAATGAATCTGTAATATGTGTACTGAATTCATGTGGCTGAGGGCACAGAAGTGTTCTGTTATGAACGTGATAATGAGTGATTGGAGTTCATAACAAAAGTTGAGGGATCTTTTGAGCAGCTGCTCAGCTACTAGTTTCTCAAGAATTTCAAGGAAATGCGAGGCAAAAGAGACAAAGAGAGTTGAAAGCCAGTTGGTGACACTGAAAATTATATCTGTTTGTGAAGGTATACAGTATTTTAGAGATAATACATTGCCAAAAGGATTTAGCATTTTAAACGGCAGTTGACCCCATTTTTTATTTAAACATCATTCACATAAATTGCTGCATCAATGTTTCTGTTAGTACATTTTAGTATAATGTGAAATGAATATGAAAGAGTACCCTAGACAGCCATGTTACAACCACTTAGTAATTAATAGTGATAAATGATGGGGTTCTCACTGAAATAGGCATGGTGCTCATTTATGTAGTTTTACAAAGCTTTAAAACATGGCACTTAATGTGTCACATATGGCAGAACATGGCAGTTAATGTATCACATATGGCAGAACATGGCAGTTAAGGGCTTAAGTGTTCAGTGATAAGCTGTGCCTTTGGACATGTTTCTTAGCCACTTTACTCCATTTCCCATCTTCACGAACTATTTTGCCAAGATCCATTCAAATAGTATTTCCAGCTCCTCTCTGAGAATTCAAAATGTTTACGTCCCATAAGATTTCACCGCCACTACCACCATTGCTGCCACGTTTGCTGTTGTTGTTTTGATCATGATTATGACAGGTAAACTGTAGGAATTTAAGAAGTTATTCTTTAGCCAAACTACTGTTTCCCATAGTTCTTGGTTTTTTGAGTATTTTCATCTCAGAAAAATGGTATGAACACTGATTTCTGTGTTGCACCATACAGTGGCATCTCACCTACTGATTGTGCTATGCAGTGGCATGCCACCCACTGGTTGCATTATGCAGTGGCATGCCACTATGGTGTGACACATCACCCATCTGTTGCATTTTACAGTGGTGTATTACCAACCGATTGCACTACACAGTGGTATGTCACCTACTGATTACACTGTACATGGACAGTCGCTTTAATTTTCTTTGACTTAATAATCTTTCGGATCCAGATTCCCGGTCAATTGTTTTAGGGTAAAATTTCACGTTTCAAGACTTTTCTCATTTTAATATTCAAATCTATTTTTCTCCAGTGAAACTTTAGTTGGCATTTACCTGTAACTGTATTCAGAATTTTTCACCGAACTCCACTATTTACAAACCAACAAAATCATCAGGTACAGGATTCCTGTGTTTATAGCCTTGCTATTAAGTTATACGCTGAAACATCACTTCAGAGTGTTCATGTTAACAGTAATAAAAATATCCAAGTCATTTTAAGACAGCAGTTTTTTTTTTAATTTTCAGTGACATAGCAGTTGGTAACTTTTATTATTATATGATAAATTCTACTTTTATTTTTGACATTTGATGTTTTCATGGTTGTGAGAATGCATACATGTGATCTTCAAGGTCGTGATAACGGTTAGTCTAGTATGTGGTTACCAGCATTTCAGGGGAACTTGATGCTTCAGTTTTCAATCTGCTTTGAAGATGGAGGCAGTGTGTTTCCCTGAAACTTTCTTAACCACCGATCATTCTAGGCAATGTCACAGTCAATATGACTGAAATGTAATAGCTTTATAATTTACCAGATTTGATATGGATTATTAGTAGTGGCAGTTATACTTTAATACTAAGATTTTATCTTTTAGTATGATGGAATGAAAACTTTAAAACTGAACATATCTGGTGGAGTAGAAGTGTTTGCCTTTGAATAGAATGCAAGTTCATAAAAGAAAAAGTGGTATCTTAATCCAAAAAATTTATTTTACTTCTTCACCTAGAATGTTAACGATGAAGTTGCAGAAGGCCTTCCACGCTCCCTAGGTTTAGTGGTGACAGACAGAACAACAGCAAGTTCAAAGGACACCCATTTGTGTGAATATCCCAGTACAAGACTGCAGCAGCAATGCAGTTCTCAGTTCTTTGGGTAAGGAAATTAGCCACAACTCAACATGCCTTTCTTCTTCTCTGCCAGTCACCAATACCAAGACAGGGTCTTATGTCATTATTATTTTGAGTTCTTAAATATATTTAAAATGCCGTTTATATATTATGAAATTTTTGGTTAGCTGAAGTCCATTTTACCCCTAACTAAAGTGTAATTAAAATACTGAAAAAGCCTGGAAACTTAAACTAACATATGTATTTTGAACCTCTGAAGCATGAAGTTCTTCCAAATAATGTTTAAAGACTGACATGCTAGAGCACAGAAAATGCACTTCATACCCCTTACAAAGATCAGGTGAACAATGCCATTAGGTATAATCATTGTTTATTCTGAGAATATTTTGTTAGGCTGGTTAATACTGTGATTCAGAAGGTTCAGAATTTGGCCTCAGAAATATAATAAAACCAGCACAAAAGAATTATGTTTTTTTTTCAGAATGGAAACTGTTAAATTTGTGGTGTTGATTGCTAGCTTGATATTCTGTAATTCTCCAAATTCACCATGTAGTGTTACTGGACCACAAAAAGTGACTCCTTGTGCATGCTATCCATGCTTGTAATGTGTTGCATTTGAATTTTATATGGAAATATTTTCACATCTTGTCTAATATTCCAGTTAGTTAGTATTTTTGTTATTGTTAATGAAGATAACAATCCCCTATGCCATGAACAAAAATTTCACCCCTCCTGTCCCCACAAAATACCCTTTAAATGAGAAAGTATGCTGTGAGATAGAATTACCCGTCCAAAATTGCCTTATGACAGCGAATCTTACTATAAATCATTTGACTCATTTACTGTCTCCTTTTTGCTATGAAAGAAATCGAACTGTTCCAACATTCTTCTTGTAGTCATTTTCAAGAAACTTGATAATACCAGTTTGCTTGCAGGTAGATAGAAAATACACGCATAAGTTATGTTGTCAGTGATCTGTGCTGTATAAAGTTTAATCCCTGCTATGGCTTATCACTATAGAAATTTAAAGAATTGAGGCAAATAAAAATGTTGATCAAAACAAAAATGTGGATCACAGCAAACTGGAATTATGGGGTTCTTCAAGGATCGGTTTTGTGACTTCTGTTATTTGTAATATATATAAATGATCTATCTTTACAGATTAATAAAATTTCATATCCCATAGTGTTTGGTGATGACACAAGTGTTCTAATCTCTAAAGATAACTATGATGATTTTCAACAAATATCAAAATGTGTTCTGTCTCATATGAGTAAGTGGTTTGAAGCCTACCAGTTACTTTTAAACATGGAAAAGACCAATATGTTAAAATTTAAAACCAATAATGTGCCACATCAACCACTGACTATTGGGTACAAACAAAAATATATAAAGGAAATAACAGGTATAAAATTTTCTTGGTATAAGAATCAATAGTTGTCTTACTTGGAAGAATCACATAGATCAAGTGATTCCTACATTGAGTGCTGCATGCTATGCAGTCAGGATGATGTACCACTTTATGAATATAGACACACTCAGAATGATCCATTTTGGGTATTTTCACTCTGTGATGGGATATGGGATGCTATTTTGGGAGAATTCTGCAAGCATAGACAAAGTATTTGAACTACAAAAGTGGTAGTTAGAATCATGGCTGGTGTTAGATCTTGATGCTCATGTAGAGGCCTGTTTAAGAGACTGGACATCTTGCCTGACCCATGCCAATACATATTATTGCTAATGACATTTTTTGTAGATAATTTGGGTAGTTTCCAGACTAATTCATTTGTACATGGTCTGAATACAAGGAATAAGCATCATCTTCATAGGCCTATAGCCCATCTCTCTTGTTTCCAAAAGTATATTTCCCATGCTGCTGTAAAGGTTTTTAATATTTTGCCTACCAGTATATCTAATCTAAGGCATGATACAAAGAAATTTAAATCTGCTCTATGAAAGTATCTTATGACTCATTGTTTTTTAATTTCAGAATAATAGAATTATTAAAAATTAATTTTTAATTCCAGTTTTAACTTACAATTACATCTTTTATAATTTATAAAATTTGTAGACCTAGGAAATGTGTTATTAAAATTGTTTTATGATAGATGTGACTATGTGGAAATATTCTACTATTGTAGTAGATGTGTTGTGCACATTGTGATTGTGATGTTTTTTGTGTGTTGTGTATTGTGACTTCAAAATGACTTGTTTCATATCCAGCTGTCTTGTGACAGATTCAGGATCTATTAAATGTATGTATGTATGTATATATGTATGTATGTATGTGTGTGTGTGTGTGTGCGCGCGCGCGCGCGTGTGTGTGTGTGTGTATGTATGTATGCATGCACATATGTATGTATGCATGCATGCATATATGTATGTATTTCAGTGACATGCACAGATAATCGATTGTGGAATAATTATTGATAGTTACTTAGAATAATTCATTTACTCATGTTACTATTGTAACATTCCTGGTTGTGAATGAAAAATAAGACATTCTTTCATTTGTATCTGTGAATGTCAAACCTGGTGAGGAAAAATTTCTTCCCTAAAGTACACTAGTAGAGATAAATTAATGTACTTGGATATGCTTTGTTATCAGTTAATCAGAATGATGCCGGTGTCCATGCAGGTTGGATTTATCTTCAGAAAAGCTTCAAGATACACTGCTACAAGATGACCCAAGAACAGTTGATTCCATTGCTCAAATGCCATTCCGTGTACCCAGCACAGATTTGACTGAATTAGAGCACAGTCTTGATTATTGGCACCATAAACACTCCCGGCAGAATTATGACCGTGCAACACATGGAGAAGATGAGCCTCAGAGTAAGGTTCGCTACAATGACACAGGAAGCCTGGAAGAGGTGGGAATCATTTATATGTATAAAAGAAGACAGTTTTTGAATGTCTGAAGGAAAGGTGTATGTTATTCCCTTACATAAGACATGGTTACTTTCAGTGCCTAACAGATAATGTAAATTTTCATACCTCATACTGTGATATGTAAGAAACAGTCAATATCTGACAGCCTTGACATGTGCATTGTTCCAAGAATCTCACCGTCAGGCAGATGGTATTATTTATCAAACAGCCATGATATGTGCATAATTTCAAGAATAACAGCTTCTCACTATTTGACAGATATATTGTTATTTGACGTGTTGTCCATCCATATAATTCTAATGAACATAGGTCCAAAGGAACTGTGATAGGTTCATGGCAATGGAAGCTTTTCCATAGGACATGACAGGCAGACACCAATTGTTGCCCCTAGCATTAGTGTTATGGGCAACTCTCTGTGTGACTTTTATGTGTGTTTGTAAACTGATTCACTCTTAGTTTGTGTAACACTATTGTACCCACAGTGGTTGTCATTGCAGCCATTTTGCAATAAACCTGGTTGTGAGGTTTTAACTTTGTTTGAAGGCTGCACCATGGCAGGTGGTTGGTTGCTGGCCTCTCAATATGCAGAACTGGTTTTGATCCTGAGGCAGTCCGCATGGGATATGTGGTGGACAAAGTGCCATTGGCATAGGATTAACCCATGTACTTCCTTCCTTTCATCAGTATCATGACAAGAGGGGTCCAAATTAACATGTATTTATTTATTCATTTATTTATTTATTTATTCATTCATTCATTCATTCATTCATTCATTCATTCATTCATTCATTCATTCATTATATAACAAATTAGTTAATCCCTTAGTTAATCCAGTTTAGGTTTGGGTAGGTTTGGTTAGATTCGGTTGGGGTAGTTTCAGTTAGGTTTGGTTTGGTTAGCTTTGGTTATGTTCTTCTTCCATATAGCCTGTCAGCTAATGCTCCAGATGAACTTCAGCCTTAGACTTATTGTGCAGTTGGTTATGTTAGTTCAGGTTAAGTTAGGTTTGGTTGGTTAATTTAGGCTGGGTTCGGTGAGGTGAGGTTAGGTTAGGTTAGGTTAGGTTAGGGTAGGTTAGTTAAGGTAAGGTGAAGTTAGTTTATGTTAGTCTAGGTTAGGTTGGGATTTGTTATGTTATGTTGGCTTAGGTTGCCTTAGTTTGCATTAGGTTGTGCTTCATTAAATTAGTTATATCTGTCTTTCACTTATTTATTAATTTATGTGTCTATGTTGAATTTAATTAATTAATTAATTGATGAATCTATCGATCAATCAACATTTAGTGATTATTTGTGTTAACTGTTTGTTTGTTTGTTTGTTTGTTTGTTTGCTTGCTTGTTTGTTTGTTTGTTTGTTTGTTTGTTTGTTTGTTTGTTTGCTTCTTCCTTATTTCAGTCATTTATCCATATATTTAAGCATACTCATTCTATCATTAATTAATTTACTTGTTTGTTCATTCATTAATAACCCTATACAATCTCCAAAGTTTTCACTATCTTTCAGTAACTCACTTAAATGAATACATGGTTTAGGGTTTGTGGCATAATTTTGGAGAAGCGGTGTGGGCCTATGCATATGGACAGGAGATACAATGTTTTGCTGTCCACATAACATCTCATCTGTTTTTGTGTCAAGGGTGCCTTAAACACCCATGCAGCTCTGAAAACAGCAGTTATATACCTATGAATTATTACATTTAAAGTACACACGTGAGTCCAATATGCAGTTACTTTTTATGATTTCATGACAGTTGCAGCTGTTTAACACAATGTCTCAACAAAGATTTGTAGACCATTTTTCATTGCAGTGAATACGAAGACTGTAGTTTTCTGGGATGTGACTTCCCTTATTATACTCTGCAAATGGATATATCAGGTTGTTTGGAAACATATGTAATCATCCATCAGACTCTATAGAGTGTAAGAGTCTGGAGAACTGCACTCTTAATTTGCAGACCTAACTGAAGAAGTAAAAAATTGAAAAGGACTGTTGCATGACCTTACAAAATCCTTTAAGAGTAGTAATGGTACCTGTCATATCTTTGTGTTGACCAGGTTAACCATGAACATCAAGTCGATTATGTTGTGCAGGGTGGTGAAGAGTCGCGATACATCTCATGTGGGCAAAGTGCACAGGTGAGTATGTGTGTAGTGCTCATGCAAGTGAGTGGGAGTGTTTGAAACTTTTATTTAAGGGAAAGAAATAGGAGAAAATATAATTGCCTCATTTTCCTAAGGCAAGGAAAATAGTGCTTGAAGCTGCTTCTGTAAAGTTGCATTTGCATCACAATAATGTGCAAAAGCTCCTCAACAGCAGACAAAATTTGTAGGCTTTGCACAGTAACTATTACATGCCTACATGGTCACGCATGTGCTTAGGGAACCACTGGAACATTAGAGTGTGTAGGTAATGTGTCTGAACAATGGGATATTTTCGTGGTTTTTTAGTGTTTTTTAACACACATGTTGTTTAGGGGTATTTGGAAATTTCTGAATATGATGTGCACCATCATACTTTATTATAAAGCAGTAGTTTATGTTTAAGCGATACAGAAATTTGGAATTTGAAGTATTTAGTAGCCATTATGTAACCAAACTGCAATGATGGGGTTGTTGCCTCTAAAATAGGAGTGCTAAAAGATGCTTCAACATAACCTTGTTATTAAACTTAAACTGGACAAGAAGATCTCTTCTCAATTTTATTCCAGTCTTACTAAAAAAAAACATGTAGTTCATTACGTCAGTTGTTTCAATTGTTCTTTGGATAATAAATCTAAATGCTTCTAATCATTGCAAAGTTAAGTTTACAGCATAATTCCACAGTTTTTTAAACTCTGATTGTAAAAGTTTTGTAGTTGCCACCAATGGGGCATTTTGTTTAGTAGAAAATGCTTATAGAATTCTAAATATAATTAAAATTTTGTTGAAAATGTACTTGGCCAATTTGATTTCTTTTTATTAGTATCAATATCGACAGCTATGGAGCCTGCGTGCAACACTGGCAAAGAATGAATATTTGTTAAATCAGAGGATCACAAGCAAAGAAACAGTTACATCGGCTGTAAGATCAGTGGCATCATTCAAACGCAGTCAGTCATCAGTTGAGATATATCCAGGTTAGTTCCTTGCAGACTTCCATTCCATACAGTAAGCTGTACAAGGAATTTGCTAACTACAGCAAGAGAACTCTTAATGGTGTCAACTGGTCAAGAATTTCCTGCCTTTAAGGAGCCAAATGGTCATTATCATGTTTATAAAGCTCCACCACTGGTCCTTTTCCTAAGTCAAATAAATCCATTCCATATCCTTCCACACTGTTCCTTTAAGACCCATTATAATATTATCCTATCATGTATGTCTAGCTCTCCCAAGCTGTCTGTTATTCTAGGTTATCCAACAACCATTTTATAAGCATGTTTTATTTCCAATGCATATCGTGCAACCAACCCTCTCTGTACTTTTCCATTTGAACACCTCAGCAATATTTTGTTAGAATACAAACTGTGCAGTTGCTCCTTATGCAGTGCTGCTACCATCTAAAGATGGCAGCACTGCATAAACTACCATCTTTAAACCGGAAGTATCATTATTTATACAAGTTAGCAAATGTAAGTATAATGTAACATTAAGGCGAGTTTGGATCTTTGCATCCTGTAAACAGCTCAGATGGTCATACCATTTAATCCATTGTAACCCCACTTTTTGTTGTTCAAAATTGTGCATATATTATAGAATGTTATTACTGTTATCATCATGTGTTATTACATTTCTTTACTGAACTTAGCATCTGTGGGCCTGTGTTGATTTTGTCTGTCTTAAACATGAGGTTATACATAATCTTATACAAACCCCAAGAAAATGTTTTGTGATTGCTGACTTATTTCATACACAACATGTAGGCTTGTTCATAACCTATTTATATACCAAATGTCATAAATGTCATATTCCTAGACATAATGAATAAATATTAAATAATATGTTTTTAGGTTTTCACTGCAATTATTTAGTCATATTTTGGGTTTACATACTGTGTAGTGTGCTTGGTTTGTTCCGAAATTTTGGAGAAATATGTTGCTTCTGCCTTCAGGATGACAGTTTGATTCAGCTGGATACTGAAGCATCTGAACAAACCAAGTATACTGCATGGCGTAAAAACCTCAAAAATGACTGTCATTTATGTACACTTTCATTGGAAAGTGCATTGAATTGACTCAGAACAAGATGCATTGCCAGGCTTTTCTAAACAAGGTGATGAAATTTCAGCATCTATGCTAGAAGGAAATTAGAGCCAAGATGGTTGAGTTGGTGTATTGACTTGGCTATGCACTGAACGGTCTGGGGTTCTATTCAGAGAAAGGGTACAAGTTTTTTCTCTTCCCCAGAGTTGTTCAGTAGGAACCACCCCACATCCTATTCAATTGTTCTTTCACTGGGGTTCAAGCAACTAGTGCATGGAGCTAACCAATCACCCACATATAGTTCTGATGTTAAAGAGTGGAGCTATATATCTGATGTCCTTATATGCCTTCTTGACATGCACAGGGACAACTTTGTTTTATTGCATGGGAAATACATTTCCAGATCATTACATCCCTAACCTGCTCAAGGAAGGTCATGTAAGTGGAGAAGTCAGTAAACATGTTACAGCACACCTGTCCATTAATACGGTATTTAGTCGTGTGACCCTTCAAAATTAATTGAGTTTTTGCTGGGCTGGATGGGATATTCCCCATCAAACAATGAAATCCCCAAGTAAGGATATTTTGACAACACAAGGTTTTCCTCAATTTGTTGTTCAACCCTAAAGTGGATGCAATATAACACTGAGACAATTGAACACGAATGTTAACCTCTTATGTGGTCATTATGTGGCCTGACGCTGTGTGTGTGTGTGTGTGTGTGTGTGTGTGTGTGTGTGTGTGTGTGTGTGTGTGTGTGTGTGTGTGTGTGTAATGAATACTTGAATTTGCACTAAGACTTTTTCAATCTGCCATATTTTTGAAAATCAAGGGGTAGAAAGGGCAGCCAATGAATGCCTCATGCTAATTAAATGATGCAAAAAGTTACACCTCACTTCCACCTTTGAATAATATGTGATAATCAGAAACTTGGGTGCAGTTAAGTAAGGGAAAAACATTAAGTCAAAGAACTGTGAGTTAGGGTTTCACTGTAAGTATTTGTTTTTCATGTATCAGGTTTATGTTACATCAGAAAATTGTGGTGAAATGCATAGGCCTTGTGTGTCTGCACTGGCCAACACACAGATAGTAAGTACCACAAAAACTGATATTCTTTCAATTTTAGTGAAATTTATACTGTTGTTGTGACAGAGCTCCATTTAGTGACACAATGATAAAGTGTAGAGTCATGGTATGAAGTCAGAGCAGAGCCAAGTGTGCTGAAAAGACATCTGGAGTGTAACATAATCTGTGGTGTGTTGTAGTGATACACAACCTTAATTTTTCTTGTCTGCAGGCAGTGCAGTGGAGCTACCTGCTGGCTCCAGCGTAGGTGATGGAGCTGTCAGTTACAGCAGTGAGGAAATAACACATAAGACTCGTCGTCAAATGTATATCAGTGCAGCCAACCCGAGAATGAAGTGCACAGAAGTACAGAGTGTGTACCAATGTGGTTTCCTATCATTTGATGACAGTCATGACTCGTTTGACACCATCGATAATGAATGTTATTCTACAGACACCAATGTCATTGACGAGGTAATATTAAATTCCATGTGATGACAAACACACATCTCCTTTATTTAACATTCTGTTGCTTTCATGTGTGTTTCCTCTTCCAGTGTATACCCTTTTTTCGTCCTTATACAGCAAAATCCCAATTTAGGTAAGTACCATACTTAATGAAACCTTTTTCCAGCCCCAGCCAAAGCTCTAAAACCCCACATTTACTGTAAGAATTTTTGTCACTTTAAAACTTGCACATTTATTTAGCAGAATTGTTGTGAACATTGATTTAGTGCAAATGTGATTGAAAAAGCATTTGGAATTTATGTGGGTGGGAAAATCATTACTGCACAACCATGACGTTTTGTAAGTGATGTCGTATTTTGAACACTCAACACTACCATGATGCTTGTGGCATCATGTTCACTTTGATTATTGTCTGAGTGTATTTCAATTTTTATTTAATGTGCAATTAGTCAGGAATCAATTCAATGCTTCTGATAATGTATTTTTTACTCATTTTTGTGGGAATCATTTTTAACTGCTTATGTAACAGAGTTATTTTATCATGATTACACAGTCATTTATAAGGTACAGTATAACAGCTGTGTGATGTACCTGTGTGTAACTTCCATTTAGTGGAAACCTTTATTCATATAAGAAGTGCCATTTGCCCTTGGTTTCATTAAACGGTGATTTTGCTGTACATGAAACACTAAGACGTCCTATTTTGGCGTGCGTGTGTGTTTGAATGCACATTCATGTGAACACGTGTATGTGTGCATGTATGCATGTGTGTGTTATGTGTGAACGTGTGCTTGTGTGTTCATTCGGTAGTAGCCAACACTGGTAGTAGTTATGACACATCCCAAATGAGGCAGCAATAACAAGCAGTGGGTGGTGTCTCTGCATTGGTTGGTATTTCATTCTCAACCTTTGCAGGAAAACTTTATCACTAGGTTGCAGTGTTGCTTATGCAGTCTACAAGGGTTGGCAGACATTTGCAAGCTCAAAGCATGCATATTCAGTGAAATCTTCATTTTAGGCTTTCCTGGAATGGTTATAATGTAAGCATGTGGTTTAATGGAAGCATTATCTCTCCAAAATCTAGCAAGAGATGGGAAATGTCAGATGACACTTAAATTTAAACAGTCTTTATATTGTGGATCTCTACTACGTTACTCTCTTCATTTTTCTCCTCTTTATGGATAGTCTAAGGAATTATGTGATTCACTGTGTGTATCAGATTTGGTGTTGACCATTCACTTACTGTTTAAAAGAAACTACTGTAAACTCATAGTTGCAAATAATTTAACAAAATTACTATATGGAGCAATGCCTATTATGTTCACAACCTATCTTTTCACTGATCTGTACATTTAAAATAATTTTTTCTCTTGCACACATTTTGATGAAATTTGTTGTCATTGAAAATCTTTTTATTAACAAGCTACATTGGTGAATCCCTTACAGTTAGAGATATCACTGTACTTAATAGAACAATTATGGCATATGTCATAACTGGGTTGTTGCTGAAACAAGTCCATGTATACCACGTGTTTCTTTAGGCATCAAACTGAGTCAGAAACATTTTGTAAACAGAGTGGAAAAGAACTCTCCTTTTTTACTGAATACAGGCATTAACTTTCCTGGGTATGTGTTTGTAACAAAGCATTTATTCTTTATTTAAACTATGGAAATATTAGAGAGTAATCTTCAGTGAGGAAAACAGGAATGTGTTGGAATATATTATTCAGGATTTGGTACAGTATTAAAAAATACAAAGTAGTTACAGCCTGGAGATTCAGGTCTTCAGACATATGACACTTTGTTGATTGGTAAATAGTTACTGATGTGTGAAAGCAGCTGGGTGCCTCCATCTTCACCATATAAGCCAGAAGACTTCAATATGTATCGACACTGTTTCGACAACTCAAACCTTGCATTATCTTGAGTGTGGTGGCATCTTATGCTGGACAGAGCTATCACCATTTGATGTACAGCAAAATTCCATTAATTCGACTTGTATGGGACAGCAGAGGTGTCAAATTATCAAATAGTGTGGATTATCAGGCACTTCCTATAAGGACAAAAGTTCTTGCAGGTAATGCTCCTATACTTGGGCTGTACAACTAATCACAGAAGTATTCCAGTTGGATATCTCAATCATCTGCTGGTTCATGGCCATCAGGGTCCTATTTTGTGTTTTCTGGAGTCTCCATAGCTGAAGAAGTCAATGGAGTAGTAGAGGATGGGCTAGGAGCTGCCGCAATAGTTGATGTACAGACACTCTTGGAGGCTGCTTGAACATTTCCCTCAGATCTGCCATTTTCCTTGATGAAGCATTTCCTGGCAAAAGGCAAAGTTCCCGGTTTTGTGACTACTCTTCTCAAGTGCAAAATTGTCAGGATTTCTGAATTCCCAGACATCAAATTAAAGGAATTTTGCTGTATTTGCCTTTTGTAAATGTACATGATCATTTTGTTTATTATGCTATAATTCTTTTCACACATTACAGCCTCAAAACTATGGAATTGATGGCAGCAGTAATGACAGACAAATCCACAGATTGCAACAGCTACGTGCTGACAGTGGGTATCGGAGCTTGGAGAACCCACCGGCACCTAATTTAGTCACTCATCAGCAATCATTTGACATGGCAGCAAGGCTATCACCGCTTAATCCCATTTCTGACACTAGTTATCACATTGAGATGCCAGTGTGTTACAACACATCACATGATTCACAGGGAGGAGATTTTAATACAAAACACAGAGACAGTATTGAAGGTGTGACTGAACCAGTGACAAGAGGCTACAGCACCTCTTTATCACTGTACTGCCATGAGCCTGATGAGGGAGTGGCTGGTCTGAATTCACCCCCTCCTACAGTTACCAAATTCGATTTTGGCCCATGGGAGAAGTGCCAAAGACAAAAATATCGTTCAGCTTCCAGGAAACGACGTGAGTTTGGTGTTGGTGGTGGTCGTCATGCTCTGGCACACATTATGACAGACGCAGAATATTCTCGACCATACTTTTTTCAGAACTTTGGTGCAACTTACCCACGTGACTACAGTGTTGATGAGAAGTCTGATGCATTGTTTCGTGAGTTCAGTCGTTGTGATCCAGTGAAAATGCGACCCAGTAACAGTCACCGACAACAATTGATACATTCGCTCCCTTATCCTGTTCAGGATCAGAAAATAACTCTCTTAGAGACACAAGGCAGTGATGAACAGCTTCCACAGGATTCATTGCTACTTGATGTGACCAGAGAGGAGAGTGGTGATCATGACAGCCATGACCATTGTAGGGTGAATTATGAGAATGATGGTGATGACTATGAAGATGATGATGATGATGATGATAATGACTGATCAATATGTAGAGTTGATAATTACATTGGAATATACAGTCCATGCTTTCTTTCCATATCATTTGATTTAGAGATACCAACTATTTTTTATTCTTGTTAGCTGATGGATAACTGTGAGGACACAACATCTGCCTTACAATAAATGAATTTCTGTAATAATATGTCTTCAGATATCTCAGCTTATCTGCCATTACTATGTACAAAATGGAGAATGCTTGGGGTAACATAAAAAATACAAATTAAAATCATATGGTGTGGCTGTTATGTTGGTATGGTTATTAGTCTGCTCAAAGGACAGATAACAGAACAAGTTCTTGCTTATATCTTCACTTCATGGTAGTTTCAAATGACAATGGGTAGTTAAAAAATGCATATAGCATTTATGCTGATGCACCTGTAACCCAAAAGTTCAGATATTCGGCTTGACTTGTGTTATGTTTATGTTAAATTTTACTCACCTTATACAGATGTTTGGTGACTTTATGTCAAAAATACAGGATTAGATTTCTGACCTCATACTGAGTCAAAAATGTCTTATCAACATGGGACTGATTTACAGCCATTACAAAAGTACAGGAATCTGAAATGTGAATGTAAAAGGAGATGTGTGCACAGGACACATAACTTAGTATATGGCATGTTTCTGTTTGCATCACGCAATGTTAGAGTGTTAGAGTGTATTTAGAAGACGACTTCAAAGTGGCCACCTTCAGTCTGGATGCATGATCTGGCCGATTTTATTGGACCTACAGAAAAGGGTGGGTGCCCTATCATGTTGGTAATATATTTGGTGACATCTGTGGAGAGGACTGTCTGCTAAGAGTGCTGGTAGTTCGGTGTAAATGTCACCTGTTGGCCATACAGGCTGCTGAGAGTTACTGGCAAGCATAAAGTTGAAAGTCCTGTAGCTTTGTCATGGTTGTGAATTAGACCCATATTGATCCCATATTTTTGACCTGATACAAAGTCAGGAATCTAATCACAAATTTGACATAAAGGCACTAGACAGCCTGTATAATGAGCTGTGATAGCATAGTTGGTGTAGTCACTAGACTTTGGGCTAGATGGCATAGGAATTGTGGTTTGATTCCTGGCAGGTGCAAAAGATTTTCTCTTCTCCAAATTGTCCAGACTGGCTCTGGGTCACAATTAGCCTCCTATTTAATGGGTACTGGGGGCTTTATCCTCGGAGGTAAAGTGGCTGGGATCTGAAGCTGACCACTCACCTCCATCTAGTGCCAAGGTTAAGAATGATTGGATCTATACGTCCACTTTCCCATGGGCCCTCATGGCATGCAAAAAGAAAAATTTATTATTCTTATTGCATCAGGATGCCAAACTCTAGAAGCAGTTTAAATTTGTGCTCAAAGACAGAAAATAAGGAATTGAAAATACTAGTGAAACCTGTTTAGTTAATGTGTATATCCTCAGCTATTTCCTTGTTATAAGCTTTAAAGGAGTCCCATAAAAATGTAAGACTGAACTGATTACCTGGGACAAGGGATACTAAACACTCTCTGATAGAAGGTAGACAGGTTTGTAATGACTTCCACGTTTTATGTGTTTCTTTAATGAATTGTTACAGCATCTATATGGTTGACACAACAGTGTGATGTTTAAAGTCACAAAGAGTTTTACGAACATTCTTGATCATAGGAGCAGGATATGTTCACAGTAGATCAGAAAAATATATGCATGTAGGAATAAAGGAAACAGCTGTTCATATAAATGGCTCCAGAGTTCAGACACCACACCCATCAAGGCATTGTCTTCTTTTAAACAACATCTCTATTTTCCTAAGGCAAATAATAATATATGACACAAAATTACCCCTTGTACGGGTAGTTGGTTAGTTCTAGAAAACAACAATAATGTTACATAGAGATTTTAATTCAAAATATATACTCGTAATGTTAACAATACTGAGTCATATCATATGGCTTCAAGAGATATTTTATTGGTGTGCTGCTATCAGTTATTTCATAGCAAACACTCGAGGACCAATTATATCGTGAGATGCCTTGACATAAAGGAGAGAAGTATTGTACAGCTGATTGAAGTGGAAAACATTTTTGGCAATTATTTGTAAAAAGTGTTACTTCTTATCACACTTGGTAAATGAAATACTGGCAGGTCTTCAGTTACATATTATGTAAATATTAGGACTGCACTTTTACATTCAGAATTTTAAATAAAATTTATTGCAAGAAATCGTAACAGTTGAATGCCATAAGTGAATGGGATATTTGTCTTCAGTCTTCTATTTAGATATAGATTGTAAGTTTGTTAACTTTTCAGCTGTCAAGCACATAGCATACTTCTCAGTGTTATAATTGTATAGATATACAATTATATTACTTCAAACGATGGGTTTCTGAGTTTTTGTGCTGTGTACTTTAACGTGTTTGTTCCAAAATTTTGGACAGAGACTTTGAACATCATGATGTGAAAACTAAGAAGACCATCATTTAAGTAACACCTGCTGTGAAAACCAGAAAACATATACATGCTATATATATATATATTTGTTATTTATAATTATTTTCTAAAAGGCATAAATGTTTAATTTTCATGCCTGAACTTGAGTTTTGCAGAGAGTAAATGTGTCTATAGTGAGAAGACTGTACTATGGGTAGTCTGAGTGGTTGTCAAATACATGTTCTGTATGCAGTCGTGTCCAAACATTTGTTATTCAGGTGTCCCATTTATCAGGAAACTTCCCGTGACAGTACGCTATCAGAGTGTGAATAGGTGGCACCATTATGTATTTTGAGTAACCTCACTCCATGTTATAGCAGGTACTGGAAATTGCCTTCTTTAGCAGTTAGACCACCTTTACAGGTGGTAAATGTGTTCCTGTAAATTTCTTGAAGTTCTTATTATGAAACTGACAGTACTGCACACTTGATATTTTGTTAAGTTTTGTTTCCTCTATGTGGATTGTTCTGGCAAACCTTATGTTTTCAGCTCTGCCATAGATAATCACAAAAAATCGGATTGAGTAAGCAAGTGAGTTGTTGCATACAGCAGTCACTGAAAAATATGTTGTATGAACAGTTGGTTTATATGGCTGAATGAATGTATGTTTCTTTGCCTTCCCAGTTAGGTTTTGAAGAAATGGCATGAAAATGTGTCGGCCCGTTTTAATTTATCTTCTCTGAAAAACAAGGGTCCAAAAATTCTTCCTGCAGGAATAGTACACCATACACCAATTTTAATATCCCATGAAGGCAATTTGTATATCAGTCTAGGATTATCTAATGACCATTATCTCTTAATTTGTATATATAATTACCCTTCCAAAACAGATGATGCCTCATCTGAGAAATAAACTACCACCACATACTGTCTCACAAAAGCACTTAAAATACTGCACTATTTTCAACAGACTGTTCATTTTTATGGTTTTAAATGAAGCTGTTTTGTTGCATAGTGCACCAATGACACTTATACTGTACTTTGCTGGGATGTACTGTATTTACCCGAATGCAAGGTGACTCTAATCTAAGATGACCCCCCAGATAAGACACATCTGACAAGACAAAATATATTTATCCAAATCTCAGATGACCCACCAAAAATAAGAATGTGCTAAGAAAACATATTTTATTATTAATTTCATTCACTTAATACACAAAGCATATCAGATTCTATCTACCTTTCTCCACCTTCACAGTTAGTGCCTTCATCTTCCTCACACTCACTCCTAACACTGCTATCCTCATTGCTACCTTTCCACAACATACCAACATCAGTCTCATCCACTGCATTGGGATATACAGCCCTTTTTAAAACCCTTCCCATCAATTTTGGTGACATGTGCTGCCATGCTGTTATGATCCACATTGACTAAATAACGCATGTGTATTTCTTGGTTTATACACTTACTCGAACCCATGAAGATTGGCAATTTTGTACATAGATGGTGTTAGTGGTGTTGAGAATTTTAAATATGTGTGTTCTGGATTTTTGTCTTGTGTCTATGATCTGATAAGGCTGAGTTTGTGGCTGTTTTTATGGATTTTGCTTTGTGGATTAGTCCAAGTTTTATTTTTGAGTCATGTAGTTAATTCTTGATTTTTCAATAGTCATTTTCCTGTTACTACTCTTGGACTAGATCTGTTCTCAGGAGCATATCTTAACAAGTTACTCTTTGTATTGTGCCCAGTGATTGAGAATAGCTCGATCTAAGAGGACCATCAGGTTAGGTGCTTCTTTGCCTGAAAACAAAAGAGACTGTTTCCGAAACATCTTTAAAAACTTAGATGATGGACAAGGTCCCAAAAAAGAAGATTATGTCAGTTAACGTCAGTCGTGCTCTGTTCTCCACACATGATAATTGGGCGATGCAGGCCGTGGTTTGGTTCCTCACGGACTGATTCAGAGAGATCTGGTTCAGCGCTTCATAATCAGAATTTAAGACAACCTCACATATTTGAGCACCAAATTTAAGGAAAAAACCTCATCTTGCATTTGAGTAAATATTCTAAGTACGCGTTGTCATACAGATGTTTTAAATGAGCTTCACCGTTTCATGCGTAAGAACCTGCCACGTTTGTTTCTGCTATGTAGTTACAAGGAACATATTGTGTAAAATCTGAAGTACTGAGAAACTTTCTTCTAAATTTTTATAACATCTGTTTAAAAGTTTTCTTCTGAATGTAGGTGGACCACACATGCGTGGCAGTGACAGTGTAATAACCTGCTAACATTGATAAAAGTGACAGGTGGGTTTTGTTGGATATAAAAGGGACTCCCCATGTTCTTTTGTTATATGATCTCTGAAACTGGGTCAAGTGAACTTAATCTTTAACACACTGTGTCTGTTACATTATTTGTGGATGCAGCTATTTATATGAAGAGTTTGTGGTTCAAAAACACTAAATTTTCTAATTCCCATGTTTCATACACCTCATGCCAACTTGTCCGTAGATTGTTCCAATCTTGTCCCACTACAGCGTATCAAGCTTGAAGCCATACCCAAAATTTCTTTCTTTTATCTATTTTTATTTTGTTTTCTAAAGAACACAAATGACAAACAAGTGGGACTGATCCTATTACATGTGTTCAAGTAGATTTGAAAATAGCACTCGGATATTAGTTTTCGTAGAAACTTAATGGGAGAAACAAATTGATAACTGGTAGTCTAGTCATTTTGCAGGATACATACGAAAATTTTTCTTGCTGAAATTAAAGAACATGGAAAGACATACCACCATCATAAAAATATACTTACCTACAAATTACAAAACAGACATCCTTAAAGACTTCAGACAACCACAGCATGTTACAAAACAAGGAGTTGTCTAGTATTTAAATTTTTATATTATAAAATTATTAATGAAACACACATTTGTAATGACTGACTATTTAAGTGTGACATTATGTATTGTTATGGTGGTATATTTACCTAACGTTGTTTATTATTTTGAGTAATACATCTGCAGCAATATAGTTAGGTGACTTACCTACATATGACATACTTAAGACAAAAGCATCATGTGTTGATGCCAAATTAATTTAATTCTGTTCATTATAGCATTTACAAAAAGATGAGAACACATACATCTGATCAAGACTTGTGTGTTCTCAATTTTTATGTACTGCTATATTAAAAAAATTTGGAAAAATTGCTCCTGCAGGATACTTTAGGGAAGGTGGTCTTTCAAACCTTCTGAAATAAACTTAGTGTATTTAAAATATGTCCATCTAATTAAATATAATTTTAAATGGAATGCTCAAAACACCCTGTAATATAAATGGAAAATAAAGTGTAATTCACTATCAGTGCCTTTGTCTTGTTACTGGAAAAGAATCAGGAATTCTGTATCAATTCTAATGTTCTTGTGGAAAGTACCTCAGTTGTGTACTGAAGCATTCATCCTTTAAATAAACATTTCTTTTATAAAACTATATCTGATACTTGGCTGAAATCATGTTTACTTTTTTGTTCTTTTGTTGGCAGTCAATAATTTAGTAAGAAACAGACATAGAAGAATAGCTGGTATTTCAAATACATATTTTTCTCTATATTATAAGCAGTGCGACTTTAGTTGAAATTGATCAATAATGAAAGGCACTTTACTTGATGGGCAAAGTAATTTTTCGTCTCTCTCACCGAGCCTTGCAGTCATGCAACTGAAACACCATACCGAGTACTGATCATGCATGTGTTACAAGCAGTGCAAGTTTGGTTGAAATCGGTCAATAATGAAGGGCAATTTACTTGGACGCCAAAGAAGATTTTTGTCGCTATCACGCCTCGCATTGCAGTGATGTAACTGGAACGCAGCACCTAGCACTGAGTGCACAAGAGCTACAAGCGAGGCAAGTTTGGTTCAAAACAGTCAATAATGAAGGGCAATTTACTTGGTGGCCAAAGTAGTTGTTCGTCTGTACCTCACCCTGATTTGCAGTGATGTAACAGAAAACCATACTTGACAAAGACCTCGAATGCATTAGAAGCAGAGCCAGTATCGTTGAAATCCGTCAACAATGAAGGCCGCTATACTAGCAGCCCTAAGTAGTTTTTGGTTTCTATCTCGCCTTGCATTGTAGTAATGTAAGTGAAACACCGTACCTAGCACTCACGTCGCATGCGCTAGAAGAAGGGCAAGTTTCGTTGAAATCTATCAACAATAAAGGGCACTTTATTTGAAGGTCGAGGTAGCATTTCGTCTGTAACTATCCTTCCATTCCACTGATATAATCTAAACGTAACATCTAGCACTCACAGCGCATGCGCTACAAACTGCATCGGTGTGACTCAAGCATCACACGTAGCACTCCCTCAACATGCGCCACAACCAGTGCAAGTGTGCTCGAAATCGTACAGTAACAAACGGCATTCACTCTTGCGGCCGAAATAGTTTCTCGTCCTTATCTCGCCTCGCATTGCAGCGGGGTGAATCAAACATTACTGGTGGCAATTCCTCCACATGCGCCACAATCAGTGCAAGTTTGGTCGAAATCGGGCAGTAAAAAAGGCCCAGACAGTTTCTCGTCCCTATCTCGCCTCGGATTGCAGCGGCGTGACTCAAAAATCACACATGGTACTGCCTTCACATAGGCCTCAACCAGTAGAAGTTTGATCAAAATTGGGCAGTAACAAAGGGCAGTTTGTTTCAGACGGCGAAATAATTTTTCCTCTCTAACTCTTTTCACATTACAACTGGTTGACCGAATCGTCACACCTGGCACTCCCTGCCCCTGTTCTGCGAGCACTGCAAGTTTGTTCGAAGTCGATCTTTAACTCGCCTCGCTTTATAGCGAGGTGACTCAAACATCACACATACACTCGCTCCACATTCGCCGTAGCTAGTGAAAGTTTGGTGAAAATCGGGCAGTAAAACGGTCACTTTTCATTTTCATATTCACACCGTGCATTGTCTTAGATATAAATTATCACAAACCAACTAATGCGCCTTGTTCACATTAAATTGTTCAGAAAAATGCTCCTACATGTTTCGAACCTACAGGGTTCATCCTCAGGGAGCCACACAATCACTAATCACACGCACTACCACAATATGATAACAACGTTGGTCACCGCTAAAAATGCATCTGTTATGTTGGTAAAATGTCATTAAAACTTGTCCTTTTAAGACGATGAATGAAAACTTAGTTAAAAAGATGCGTTGTGCGTCGGTGGAGCGGTTTTTGGAGTGCACTACGGTACTGTCAGCGGCAAGGTGTTTCGTTAGGCGGGCAGATATGTCTGACCGCCTAACGAAACACACCTCCCCACCTTGTTTTTCTGAACAATTTAATGTGAATGAAGTGCATTAGTTGGTTTGTGATAATTTATATGTCACTTCTCACTTGAAGCGGAAAAAGTATTTGGTCCCCCTCTCGCCTCATATCGGAGTGTGGTGACTCATACATCACATGTGGCACTCTCTCCTCATGTTACACAACCACTGCACGTTTGGTCCAAATCGGGCAGTGACGAAGGACACTTTACTCTTGAAGCCGAGAGAGTTTTTTCGTCCCTATCTCGCCTTTCTTTGCAGCGAGGTGACTCTAACAACACAGGGTACACTCCCTCCTCACGCTCCACAATCACAGTAAGTTTGGTCGAAATCGTGCAGTAAGAAAAGGTACTTCAGTCTTGAGGCTGGAATAGTTTTTCGTCCCTATCTCGCCTCGCATTGCAGCGAGGTCACCCAAACATCAGACGTGGAATTCCCTCCCCATGCTCCACAATCACTGCAAGTTTGGTCCAAATCGGGCGGTAAGAAAGGGCACTTTACGCTTGAGGCAGAAATAGTTTTTTGTACCTATCTCGCCTCAAATTGCAGCGTCGTGTCTCAAACATCGTGTGTTGCACTCCTTCGACATGCGGCACAACCGCTGCACGTTTTATGAAAATTAGCCAGTAACAAAGGGCAGTTTACTCTTGAGGCCGAAACAGTTTTTCGTGACTGTCTCGCCTCGCATTGCAGCGCTATCACTCAAACATCACAAGTGGCACTCCGTTGCGATGCTCCACAACGACTGGAAGTTTTGACAAAATCAGGCAGTAACGAAGGACACTTTAGTCTTGAGACCAAAACAGTTTTTCGTCCCTATATCGCCTCGCATTAAAGAGGGGTGACTGAAACGTGACATGTGGTACTCCCTGCACATGCGCTACGTGCTTTGGCAGTTAGGTTGAAATCGGTCAGTAATGAGTGGCTCTTTAGTCTGGAGGCCGAAACAGTTCTTCGTCCCTATGTCGTCTCGCATTGCTGCTGTGTGACTGGAAGATCAAACGTGGCACCCCCTCGCATGCGCTAGAAGCAATGCAAGTTTGATTGAAGTATGTCAGTAATGAAGGGCATTTTACTCATGATGTGGAAAGGTTCTTCGTCCCAATGTTGCCTAGGGTTGCAGCGGGGTGTCTGAGACATCACACTTGATGCTAACTGCTCATGCGGTACAAGGTGGTGAAGGTTGGTTGAAATCTGTCAGTAATGAAGGTCACTTTATTAGCTTTTGAAGTGTGATCGCGGTTATGTACTTCAGATCAGACGGTCTGTTGTACTGGGTCTGCTGTAGCGTTATATATGATCCATGCCAGTTTGTTTCATCATGTCAACGGTTACCGCGTTGTTACATAACCTGTGGCACTGCACTCCATGCTGTAATGGATGGTGCGCCAGCTGATCAACGAAAAGGTGGCGGTATTGTCGGTTTTGTTGTGAGGTTGGGTATATTTTAAGCCATTTAATAGGCTAAGGCTTAATATATTGTCTTTTGTGCAGTATGATTGACATTAGCGGATAATACTTCTGAAAATTATGTACAGATAAGGTGTACGAAGTGGGTATGGAATGGCCGTTTATCAGTCACTGTGGGTTACCTCCTTCCGGGCTGATGAGTGGATGTGTAGCTGTATACTGTATATACTTGAATATGCAAAAATATTGTTGCCGTGCTGCTTCATGTAGAACATAGGGTGGCCTTACAATCGTGCAAAAAGTGATACATGTTCTATATACAAACTACAAGTGAGGTCATACGTGGCACTTCAGCTTTGTGGTTAATCGGGCCCCCTGTGAAACGGCATGCCATTATTCTTGTAGTATATAAAGAAGGCAGTGATATTGTGGCATAGACATTACTAGGAAAAACTGTGTAAATATAACAATTTGTAGACTTGCATTTAGTTACTGAGGCCTGAAAGCATATGTGGCACACATACCAAGGTAGGCATGTGAGACTTCAAATATTCTTGATCTTCAAACACTCGCTCTTTAGTCTTAAACTTTGAGAGTTTTGAGATAAGAGTGAGATACTAAGTTCTCTTGGTGGCGTCTGTGAAGATTACAGTACTGTGGTGTTTGAGTCTGTTTTGTATGGTAGCTAGTGACTAACATGTCAGAAGAACCTGCAACCGCCATCTGCAGATGGCACTCCATATGCAAACTTCATTCATTTATAGTGAAGCAAGGGTAGATTGCATTCCTGCAGATGAATCATCAGTGGATTACTTCAGTATAAATGAATGAAGTTTGCATATAGACTGCTTATGGTTTGAACTGCTTAGGAGGTTCCAAAGGAAATGTGAGGTGCTGTTGTGGTTAAAATATGTCTCCTCATGGAAAAGCATTGATGCTTGAATCACACAGAACTAACAGAAAGGGTAGGATTGGAGTTTTATTTGCATATTCTGTGCAAGCGTCTGTCATTCTTCATATTTTTTTATAACAGACTGTACAGGAAGGCATGATTACTATGGTTTTTGACCCCAAATTTAGAACAGTGTCAGGAACTGGGCGTGAAATGTCTTCCAAAATGAGGACTGTAACTTCGCAGACGGGCGCACATGAGGAGCCTGAACTGATGCTGAGGCTTCGGCTACAGGCATTGTGTTCTTTGGGGTCAAAGTTTGAGATATTTGAACACAAGCAGGCCTCTAAGAAAACACATCACTGTGTGAAGGGCGTGAAAGATATATGAGGGAACGTGCTAGTTGTCACAGCAGGAACCATCCACATGGTGGCAACAGAATAAAAACCGTTTCCGTTGGGTGGCTACCAATGTTCAAAATCATATAGCAATATAAGTGTGACAAGTGGCAAGTAGCAGGTTGTGCAGGCAGGAGAAACTGGTAAGAGACTGCAGCTTGGAGTTTCAGCATCTCCTTTATGGTCATGATTTGTATAAGTTTCTCATTAACTTCGCTTTTTAAGTATAATGGCTTACACAAGAAGCCGTTTATGTCAGCGATTTGTTCAATCTATGGTCATCTTTTGGTCTTTTACACAGGTGGCGGGCGTGGTTTATTCTGATATTTGGGAGGGATGTATTGCCGCAATCCTCAGGGTGACTTAATTTGCTTCAAGTGAGTGTTATTTTAACAACAGCGGTTAAGACCTGAATGTAACATACTGTCTGTTTGTAGATGGCAGTGACAAGATGCCATTACAAGTGACGAAGAATTAGACTGTGGTCATTGCCTCAGCGCATCTTCTGGGAGTCCACTGGGATTGGAGTCAGGAAGAAGGATGCTTGAAGTTGATTATCTTGCAGAATATAATGCCATGTGGTCTGGCAGAGGGGTAGGAGGTTACGTAGGAGCCTGCTGCCTTCATCTTGTACCCTGATGGTGGCAGAAAGTGTCTCTCAAACACTGACTCCTCTTTGTCAGACTACACGTCATCACACACCAGAAGGCTGTGATCTTCATTAGACTGTCAGATCGCACAAGATGCAGGAAGTTCACTTCCACCGTGCACGTCGTCTATAATGGGTGCACCGTCCAGTCAAGGTGTGTGTCATGTCGGGAGTTGGGATGTGTGTTGTTAGGAAACTGAAAATCAGTGTCTCATCAGCTACATCATTAATTTGGACACTATAGATATACACTTACAAAAAAGGCATTCGTGATCTGTTGCCACTTCAGCAGCCAGTACTATCCTCTGAGGTTTCGGGGGGGGGGGGGGGGGGGGGGGGTTGGGAAGGCAGGAGGGGAGTGAATCGAAAGGGAAAAAAAATACAAATAGATAGAATGAAAAAAAAAAAAAACAAAATAAAAAAAAAAAAAAACAAAAAA